>CM050163.1:53617890-53670390 GCA_027410445.1 Discoglossus pictus
AGTGCCAGGCCAACATCTCACTCATGTTGCTATTATACTTTTTTAAATACTGCACCAATAACCCTACACACATTTTATCAGCCTTTGAAATCTAACCAAGCTCAGCTATGTTCTTACTGTGCAGGGTTTTATCCATCTATATACAATGCCTTGCAAAAGTATTCACCCCCTTAACTTTTTACCTATTTTGTTACATTACAGCCTTAAGTTCAAGGTTTTGTTAAACTGAATTTTATGTGAAGGATCAGAACACAATAGTCTAAGTTGGTGAAGTAAAATGAGAAAAATATATACATAAAACTATATTTTTTAGAAATAGAAAACAGAAAATTATAATGTGCGTATTCACCTCCTTGTAACCAATTACCTTCAGACGTCACATAATTAGTGAAAGGATGTCCACCAGTGCAATATAAGTGTCACATGATCTGTCATTACATATACACATCGTTTTTGAAAGGCCCCAGAGGCTGCAACACCTAAGCAAGAGGCACCACTAACCAAACACTGCCATGAAGACCAAGGAACTCTCCAAACAAGTAAGGGTCAATGTTGATGAGAACTACAAGTCAGGGTTAGGTTATAAAAAAATCCAAATCTTTGATGATCTCCAGGAGCACTATCAAATCTACCTAGTCAAAGCCCAGACCGCTTTCCAATAGAAAATCTGTGGTCAGACTTAGTTTGCTGTCCACAAGCGTAAATCATCCAACTTGAAGGAGCTGGAGCAGTTTTGCAAAGAGTAATGGGTAAAACTCCCAGTGGTAAGATGTGGCAAGCTCATAGAGACTTATCCAAAGCGACTTTAGGGGGGTGAATAGTTATGCACATTGACTTTTTCTGTTATTTTGTCCTACTTGATGTTTGCTTGACAACAAAAAAAATAAAAAAATCTTCAAAGTTGTGGGCATGTTCTGTAAATTAAATGATGCAAATCCTCAAACAATCCATGTTAATTCCAGGTTGTGAGGCAACAAAACACGAAAAATGCCAAGGGGGGTGAATACTTTTGCAAGGCACTGTACCCACCATAATTATATTTGTGTATCTAAGATGCCCTACGAAGTTTTTTTTTTTTTTTTAAAGAAGCTGAATTATTTAAAACCATAAATAAATTAATATTTTTGTTGTTGCCGTATTTCAATGTATATTTCTGCGCAGAGGGGTCATAGCCTCGCAAGGTGTGGCAAGCAGCATGGCCATGGCTTCAAACATTATTGCCATCTTTTTTTGACAGGCATGTGTATACTCAATCGGTTACAAACACCCACACAAGCGGGAGTTTAAAAAAATACCATCTAACATGCAATGACGAAATACGGACTTACACAAAAAAATATGAGCCGCGGGACTTAGAAAAAAACCCATTACGAACTCAAAATACGACCTTAACGGCCGAACCAGGCGCAGCTGAAAATATTAAAAAAAAACAATAAATTTACACAAAAATTATATAAAAAGCTTACCCACAGCAAGGGGGGACACCGAGGACATCTGGAAGTGACGTTACACCTCAATTTAAGTCCAAATTACTGAGTTTAGACACACGGAAATCCCCTAAGCAAGAGAAAAAATGGACGCCAAAATTAAAAACGAGGCTACAGGACGACCCTAAAGCCTCAAAACACCACCAAGCACGTATGGCTTTTCCAAAAAGCCGTACGAGGTACAAGATACACTTTTAGCAAGGACGCTAAATCATCCACACCCGCGTACCACATACACATTCGCCGCCATTTTACAACACTAACTTACAGAATGTGGAAGTACACTGCTACACTAACGGCTTCCCCTCGCGCACGCAGCCTATTTACACTACACACTGCACATATTGCTGACACTTACACCTCAGCTCCACAACACTGCAAACCTACAATGTATGCTGCAGGAACATCAAAATAGATTGTCAGCTCTTCAGCACAATGCTTCCTGTATATATTACTTCCAAATAGGTAAAGTTTATTAATGTATTAATTATTTAATTAGCATACAAAAATACATATACACAAAAAAAACAACACTTTCGCAATAAACACAAAAGCCATTCACCGCGCACCTCACAACGTGCACCAACGCTGCTCATAGCACACAAAGCCTTGCAATAAGCGCAAAAAGCAGATCAGCGCCGAACATACAATAACAGCAAAAGCGCCTCTGATAAAAAAAGAAAAATACAACCAAGAGGCTCGCAATGAGCGCCGAAGGATCTCCGACCACCAACAAAATTAATGTATGTGGCAAACAGCATTACCTGCCTTACAATTTTATTGCCCCGTCATTTTTGACGGGCAAGTCGCTAGTATATATATATAATAAATACTTTTAGCTAATCCCTTAGATTTCCAAACACACAGATTTCCAGTAACGTAGTAATTAATATCCATGCCCATCTCTAATACCAAAATCAGCGAGCCCACTAACATTCAAAGACAGGATTTGATGGACCTAAATTGTTTAAAACATCACTGTTTTAACAGAGATACCCCAGGGAGCTTGAGAAACCATTTAACAGATGAAAGTGCATTTTGAAAAGTCTGACCTTACATGCAATCATAAAATGAATCAAAACAGCTCTTTCCCCCCCTTGAAATGTACAGAGCCCATCTGTGTCTAATCCAGTAATTATAGACTGAGTTCAATTACCTTTTCAAACTTGGAGGCAGCCTGGAGACTCCTCAGTGAACAAACACAAGGTTTTGTCTAGACCTCAATTGACCACAGTCTAAAGCTTGAATTTGTACCTAATTTTATTTATTTATTTATTTATTTGTTTGTTTGAGTTTCATCAGGGGCCTGTTTTTCCCAAGAAATATTTTCCCCCATTATACTTTCAAGAGATACTTCAATTTAGTTTAATTGCTAGCAGGGAGTTGAAATGTTTTATTATTCTGTTTGTTTATTTTGTTATTTTTATTTTTAACAATGTTTTCTGTTACTTTTGGTTATTTTGTACCGATTAGAGGTTTGGTAATCATAGCAAAGGAAACATGATAAGACAAGAATGCTATGGCCTGCCCTTACTAATTACATTGGGCAATAGTACACCCATGTGTATTGTATATTTTTAATGGTTGTATTAACCCTTTTAACCCGAAGCCTAGAGGGCACAATTTTTCCCAATACCTAAAGTAGGAATTAGTTTATTCCCCTGAAAGGTGCTACATGCTTATCTACAACTGGTGTGGTTCAATTATTATTGGCCATCGTTCAAAACAAGCACATGCAATAATGGTAGAAAAAAAGCTATACACATACAAGCAAAATTAATTCTGTTAATTATATACATCGATCTTTCCTGTTATATGTCTGCCACCAGTGACAGCCAGGGGCCACTAAGTTGCGATCCTGTTGCTCGCCAAGACTTACTTCAATTTCTAGGTAAGCGTGAGTGTTAGAATCAAGGGTTAGGGTAGTGGCAGATGATAAGCTTTACATTGTAAAATAGTGGCGCCCACAGCCATTAATCGTCTGCCACTACCTTTACCCCTAAATCTAACTAGGAAATTGAACAAAGTTTCAGCCGCACCACCTAGTGGTAACTGGCAGACCCTGCTGGAGGGCAGATAACAGGAACAATCCTACATCTGTACCGTAAACACAAATCAAAAGGGACATTTGTTTGTTTGTTCTCCTTAATAAAAACTTTAGACTTAATTCTACGTAAGGTTTATGAATTCCTCATGGCTTTTTAAAAATATTTTACTGTATTTAAGTACCTCTGCCTGAAAGAGTAATGAGCTCTGTACCGCGCAGAACAATGAATAATTAATTAGATTTGGATGCAGAAGCTTACAGTGATTAAATCAGGCAGTGACTGAGTAATTTGAACTACTTCACTATATTCTAGCAGTTAATACAATAGCAGGTTAAATAGCTCAGTCAGTAATGCAGCTGCCTCTGGAGCTAAATGTCCTGAGTTCAGTCCCCCCCTTTTGAGGTTATATATTATATATTTTTCTTTGTTTATGTGAATAATTATGTGAGCTACTTATTAAAAAATATATACACACATATATCATTTTAAATAACTAGCTCACACACACATGTATTTTATATATATATATATATATATATATATATATATATATATATATATATATATAATAGTACATTTGTGTTCACATTTGAACATCTAAATTAAAAAAAAACTTGCTTCATGTTCATAATTCCGAGAAATACAGTTACACTGCATTCTGGGAACCTGGGTAGGGACATGCAAATGTGCCCACAAAGGCTTCGCTCTTGTAATCCATAACCATTTGCCTGCTGTATGTGTGTATGTGTATATGTGTATATATGTGTATATATATATATATATATATATATATATATATGTATATATATATATATATATATATGTATATATGTGTGTGTGTGTATAATATATATATATATATATATATATATATTACACATTAATATGTACATTTTTTTAATAATAAAAAAAAACTAGTAGAAGGCAACATAATTAAACCTATGACTTGGCAATGAAAAAAATCATTAAAACAGATTGCTTACCACTGTACCACCACACGCTTCTAAACAGAGTGTAAATCCCTAATACTATGTATAACAGTTACTGCCTCATTATCTATGCAGGTTCTTGTTGGACGGCTTCAATGGTCCAGTTAATACAACTTAAAATAATTATCCGTTTTATATGGAAAAAAAAATGTGATTGCACTTAATTGCTTCATCTTGGAAACGGAGTATTATAAGCTGGAGTCTACATGTTTTATTTGCCAACTCTTTATCAAATCAGTTGTATGGAACGTTGGATAAATTATATTAAATTATTATTGTGTCATACTCTGTCATACTCTGTTAAATACAATTGATTTTTATATAATCCATACTTGTTTTATGTTCCTATTTTTAACTTAGATACAATTTATTTGTTACATATGGTCTTTGTTAACAAAGTAAACAGAGCTCATTACAAATCTCTCAATATATTAAAATTACTAAAAATGCGGAAGTGTTTATAGGCATATCTTTCGCAGAACAACTATCGGTATAAACCAAAATAACCTGTTTTATAAAAATATAATTGACCGTATAAATCTATTGTGCTATTGTAAAATTGAAAAGCTTAGACAGCCCACTGAAAAAACTAAGAAAACATATACTACGAATAGGTATTATTATATGTATATTTTCAATCTGATTTAATGCATTGTTGAATGAGTATACATTTTTGGGGACATTGTCACCCCAACAACAAGTTCAAAAGAAGAAATACTGGCTATACATTGTATTCATTGTTGGTAATTCCATAGTACAGTGCTTCATAAGGGTTGGGGAGGGATCTAACGTCATGATAACATTTAGGGGCATTGGTTTGGCCACCATGGACGGATACAGAAAACAAGACTCCGATACTAGTTGGAACATCAAATCATTTGTATTCGGGAGCTACTAATTTGAATATAATTGCACTTCAAACAATCAGGAATGATTCACCTCTGAAACCAGATGGATAATACAATATATAGCCAGTTTTCCGTAATAGTTAAGAATAGATTTAAACTCAATTGCAGATTAGCATTCAGGATTCCTTTTTAAAATCCTGGCCTACCATTGTCCTGACTGGGAAATCCCCTCTGTGCAAGCTGGCATGTTTTACTGTTGTATACTTTCAAGCCACTGCTATAGCTAATGAGATATAGAAACTACTTCTAGTTAGATGATCATCGGGGATAACTGACAGACCGGAGCACAGGTTGTTAACCTCAATGACTGAGACACTGATTAACCCACTTGGGAAATATTGGTGTTCACTGAATATTGACTCCTCTCTAGTCCTTCTTCAAAATTGTGTCTGTTAAAGTTGATTCTTCCTACAGATGGATTTAAATGTCCTCTCCTACAATGAGAACGCCATGTAGGAAACTGCAGAAACACATAGGGCCTCATTCTATTATCGTCCGTAAGGCTGCGATTCCTTGCGGGGGTTCTGTTAACTCGCAATTCTATTATACGGCCCCGCAAGGATCTCCCCTTACGACCGGCCGTATATCTTGCAACCGTCCGTAAGCTCAAAAATGTTTAAAGTCAAATATAAATTCAAGCCTGCACTGTACAGCTCTGTAAATGCTACGGATCATATTGGGGGACATGAGGATTAAAAGGAACCCCCTCTCAAGCTTGCACATCAGCCCAAATACGAGTTTACATTAACTGTGTTTATTTTCCGGCCGCAGCGTGGGCGGGTCTGAGGTGCTCCAAGCCCTCTGGACTTTTTACATGCATATTTGACATATATTAAAAAAAAATTATTTTACGGATTTGAGTATAGGGGAAATTTGTGCTATTTTTGCTAACACCTAAAATCACTTTATAGTCTTCTCAAAGTGCAGGATAGCTTTATTTGGGCTATATTTCGTGCTTAATTGGTGCTAGCGGGACCTCTTTCCTGCAAGTAAGCTGCGGCTCGCTTTTAGCCTTGCAGACAGGGTTCCCGGAGCAATAGAATCGCAACCAGGCTTTTCTTGCGGCCGAAACTCTTGCAGCCGTTTTAGATCAAAGGCTTTCCTCCGGCGCGTGCGGCCGCAAGAGATAGCAAGGCGCCGGCCGCAAGCCTCCCGGAACCCCCGGCCGGAGGGGAATAGAATAGCAGAATAGCTTGCGGCCCCGCAGCGCCTACGGCCGATAATAGAATGAGGCCCCTAGAGTGTGTTTTTAAACCATCCATAATTGCCAAAATTAAAAGAAATACTAAAATTGCTTGAATTAAGTTAGAAATGGACACATTTCTGAAAACATTTGTCTTGGCATGGGTGACATGAAATGTTGGATCTTTATGACAAGACTGTATGTTTCACATTTCAAAAGTAGATTTTGAATTATTTGCTTTTTAAAATACACATGTAGTTTGCCTGCTGCATGTAGGTACTTTCAAATATGGCTCTCTCAATGGGTTGCAGTATTGTCCTTGTTTGTCCAACCCCAGATTGAACATTGGCTAAGCTAGTAAACCCTCACAGAACCTGGGTCCTCAGCTCCTCCGGTACCAATGTACTCTATTGTCTTATTTATATCACCTTCAAATTATTTTTACTGTAACCCTAGTGCTGTAGAATTTGCTGTTGTTGGTCTTCAAATAATAATAATATTAATGTCTGACTTTCTTTGTGTCCTTCTGAAACATGTAAAGTACAGGTTATGTTTGTGCTATATTTTCAATGTTCTTGCTATTTTAAGTCAACCTCTTAAGTCAACCCCTTTTTTATCATATTGGAAGTAATAATAATAATACTACCGTAATAATAATAATCTCTCATTTACATAGTGCCAACACATTCTGTAGGGCTGGGGTACAGTAAAACATGGATATGACAATACGTAATTTGACAGACTGATACAAAAGGAGGTGAGGACCCTTCCCTTGTGCTAACTATCATATACATAACACTTTCATACAAAGTGCCTGGCATGACTTACAGACTAAAGGATTAATTAAATAAAAGTTAAAGTGATTAAAAGAGAGAAACAAGGGCTTGGCAAGTAATTAAAAAGAGAGTGGAGAGTTCATTAGTGATGAAGTTTGTTGGTCTATCAGCTGTGAAAATGGTGGTGATAGTGCAGAAACTTCCACTATAAAGTAAAACAAATCGTGGTTGTGAACAGGGTAGATGGGAGGGCATGATATATGAATTCAGAGGCATGAAGCTCTATGGAGGTAAAATAAACGAAGATGAATGGAACTGGGGAAAGATGTCAGTTGATGAGTGCTTCTGCTCAGGTAGATGATAGGAGATCCAGTGTCAATGGCTGAACCCCTGAAGAAGTGACTGCTTCAATCCTTATGGTGAACAGATCCGGGAATGATGTCAGTTGGTCAATGCTTCTCGTCAGGCAGAACGTTGTCCTATTTTATTATAAGTTTAGTGACATCATTAATTAAAGGACCATTGTAAATTGGCAAACATATCATGCATCAAAGTATGGAACATACTAATAGCTTCAGTAGGTCTGTACATCATGGGCATAAAGGCAGAGACAGACTAGTGTATGAAAGCTGCCATAATAGTTATACTTTCTTTCCAAGGCACAAGGCGGAGGCAAGCAAGCTTTGCAAGTATATTTGCAAGCTTCCTCTGCTGATCCTATCGGTGATAGGGGGAAGGTGTCCTGTGTTAAAATGAATCTGAATCCACCAGTCGTTAAATAAATCCTCACTGATACTCCTTCCCTTTTTGAATAGATAATAAAAAATAGCAGGTCACACTCCAAGCCAGGGTGTTTTTTTTGGAAAGACACAAACATGGAGATCTTCCGACACAAGAAATGCCTACTAAAATAAAGATTTTACCTAAATATGTTTTATGTCCACGGCTTGTATAGCTGCTAATGTTACTTTGATACAAACTTCACAAATAGATGACATTTTTCCCAGTCTACAGGGATCATCTAAAAATAACTGAATAAACGGACTAAAAGAGGGAGCGATATCTTTGCTTTGCACGTAGTTTCCTGCCTGGCTAGCATTCTGGAGAACTCTAGTAAATGTGAAAATATCGCCTATTATGTCTGGACAATTGAATTCCATTATGATGTCTTCAAAAGTCTCCTGTTACATATTATCCTTAAACCCAAATTAACTGAATCCCAGCTCTCATCATAAAGGAAAATGAAACCGATTGGGCATGTAATGACTGCACTGACATTTGTGTAATAAAGCTAAATAAAATCCTCCCGGCTATGAATTTTCTCAACTTGATAATCTTAAATGAAAGCTTTCTGTGCTATGGACTTTTAATTAAAAAGATTCATGACTAATATTTCTTCCTGCCCTACTAGTTTTATTTGTCATGACAATTAATTAAAAGAACGTCTAAGCACATTAAAATAATCTAGAAAAAAAAAAGAAAGATTAGTAAAGTTTTATCAGCAAAAGTTACAACAAGAGTAGTTTCCTTAGACTCTTATATTAAAAGGCCACTGCAGTCCTATATTTACATTTATTTTTATTTATTTTTTGCATCCAGTCGTTCCCATCTCTATGTGACCAAATCCACCGTAACACACCAGGCACATCTTTATGTCCATAGACATGTTGATCCACTTGGTTTTGATGGCAGAGATACTGGAGCGGGTTACCAGTTCCTTCTCTAGTGGGCCACAGCATACAGCTCCTGGTATTCCTAGGTGGTCTCCCATCTATGTACTCTGCTTGGCAGTGTGGTGTGACATATTGGTTTCCTGACTGGAATCGAACCCATGTTTAATTAGTACAACTAAAAACAAGTTAAGGGTTTTGTCATATGTAAAGAAAATGAATAGCCTCTTTTTTTTGTATTTTTTTTTTTAACCAGTTTTGTTTAGATCTTCTACTATGAAATGTATCTATAGCTTGACGGTTCTTTTTGTTTGGACGCCCAGTTTACTGGCTCAGTAAGGCCAGGGAACTCATCGTTGACCTGCTCCTGTTATTGCCCAAGAAGTGCTTGGATGGAGTGCTACCCTCGCCATGTGAGACCTTGTTCTGGGCATTGGCTCCTTTTTGTATCTGGGTATTGGCTAATGGGAATTAATTATTTTACTTTGCATTGGAGATAGATGGGTGCTGTGATTGGTGACCCCCATTTGGATTTGTTTATTTAGATATTTCAATTTACCTTCTTTTTGCTCTGTAACTCCAGTGAAAGTTTTCTGATTTGACCAGTTTGTTGGCCATTCATCATTTTGTCTGACCCTATTTTGTGTTAATTTGGATCATGTTGCTGATTCTAGGGATAGCAAACGGTTCCTAAATACCAAGGGTTAGAATGATTTTGGCTTAGGGCATGGGTCTCCAACGCGTCCCTCGAGAGTGACAACATATATCTTATGTCCATATGTTGGAGCAAAACCTCAACTGAGCCCAATAGACATTTAGTACAATTATTTCATCTCATTGTCCAATGATTTTATAAGATAGCAATGAATAAATCCCAAAAATGTGCATAATAGGTAACAAATCTTTGTTGTTTTGTTATATAAAATGGCATATTGCAAATATGGATTAGAAGAGTGTCCCAATACAGCAAATCAATTCGTCTTCAGCAACCTTGATCAATACAAGGCAAACTAACTGTATAACTTCTCGAAGTGTTTGTTCCCTTTTCTGTAGAGGCAACTTGTGTTCAAATGTATTTTTATGTAATTTTTGTGGTAATCCGCAATCTTAAAGCCCAAATGAGACTTGTGCAACCAGGGCAACTGCCTAAACAAAATGCCTACTAATTGTGGAAAATATTCATAGTATCCATTCACTTACATTCTGACAAATTAGGAGAAACTCTTGAATCTTAGACATAAAGCAAACTCATCAACTCGTACATTTAGTTACAATTAGTATAAGAAATTTGTGCTCTAATTACTTGCTTGAAATACACTTTTTACAGATACATTACGGAGTAATTTAAATGCTGGAAAGTGGTTTATTTAAGGGTCACCTTTACAGACTGTTTTAACTTTTTCGTATGTTGACTGGAAAGAAAGTGACACAATTTCCTCTGCTTTCCCATTGAATATCTCCTTTCTTTTATCCTAGAAAAATCATGTCAACATGACGAATACAGCCAGAGTCTCAGTTACATTAAATAAAGCAGGAGCAGTGGCCCTCCTGGGCAAGGTGTGGTGATGTTGACATTATAATTGCTTAGACGTGTCACACAGCAGTGTATGGATCTTGAGATGGCCGAGGTACCACGTTTTATATTTACATTATATGAATGACAAGAGAACTGATATTGTCTTCATATAACCAAAAATAAATGTTCACATTTATCAGTGGAATTTTCCTTGTCTTTATATTTTTTTCTAATTAAATACATATTTTTTATGTCAGAAACACACATTACATTGATTCATTCTATACTCATAAATATTTATTTTATTTAAACATATGTGATTTCCACACCCCTCAGAGCTGCCTACATTTAGCATCTTGTACTAACCAATAGAAATGCTGTATTTAAGTATGTTTAACCTTATACTAATCGCCAAGCCAACAGAAGCACAGCTCAGATCCATAGCCGCACTGTCTGCGCTGCTTCCTTGTAGTGGGGGGAAAAAACTACAACTCCCATGATGCTTTGCTGCAGAGGCTGAATCCCCAGTCATTGCAACAATATTGCATACACTACTGATTCTCCTCTGGCCATGAAACTTCTATATACCTTTTTTAAGGTACATTTTACATTTGCAATGACCAAATTAGTGCAATATGGACATATTGGTTAGGTTTTTATTTCAAAGCAAAGCCTTAAACACTTCTGTATGTCAACGAAAATGGCCAAGCACATGGCAATTCTTGGTTTGTACCTTTATTCTGTGAGTAAGTGGGTTATTATTTATTTATTTATTTATTTAATATTTCTTTTATCCAAAGTGCTTTAATCGTCAGAGGGTTTATGACCAAATAGTTTAGGACAACATTGTTTTTTTTATCCAAAACACTGAATTACCTATGATCCATGCTCACAAGCTTACCTACTACAGGATACCATGTTTAAGGGAATAGGTGAAGGGCCAGATGTTGGGTTACAGTCATGGGTGTGATTATTTATAGTGCCGTAAAAAAGACACTTGATTTGTCAGTTATGTACTAAACTAGAATTATTAGCAGTTCTGCAGAAGCCCAGAGCCTTTATTTGGTAATTGGGTAAAACTGAAATTGACACCACACCCCTTCCCTCTCACTGGCTCAGAAGCAGGATGTTGCATCAAAGTATTCTACCATAGCTCTCCAGAAATGTATATCCCATTTTCTCACACAACTTCCAGCAATGTATCATGAGAGAAAGAAAGAAAGAAGAGTGAGAGATGAGGGCAGATAGAGACATCACAGCAATAAATGGAGGTGTGATCTGGAAGCAAGCATAGTGTGGGGGGCAAATGTATTATGTCATCTGGACAGCTCTACCTACTGGTAGCTCCAGTCTATATTTATATTCTTCATGTAAAAAAAATGTAATTACAGAACAAATGAACTAATTGGCCAATTTAATGTCCTTTTTGCTTTGTTTGCAGTATTAGATGATTTTAATGGTCTTCATATTGGAGACAACGCTCTTAAAGTAAAGCAACACCTCAGAACTGCTTGTCTTAAATTTAGAGGGCCACTTTAGTGTTAGTAAACTTTCACTGTGCATTTAAGCAATTAATTACTTTTTAATCCATGCTCCAAGATCGTATGATCTCTCGGCCGTACTGGCAGTATAATTATGGGAGGAGACTATAATGTGTATTTATGTACATTGCTAGCAGCTTATGCTACCATACTTCCTGCTACTTATATTATTATTATCGTTTATTTATAACGCACCAACATAATCTGTAGTGCTGTACATAAGATAAGTTCAAGATAAAGATACATACAAATTAAACATAGCAAGGGGCCCTGCCTTTGAGCCTCAAATCCAGTGTCCATAGTGCTTTCCCCAAAGCACCTTGTGGGATTGAAACTCACAGACATACAACCTAAAGGTATTATGTGCAGAAAAGGAGGGAGAGAGAGGTGAGAGTGTGTATTCTATATGTATTTTACAGAGTGGTCTCAAAATGTTTTCAATTCCCCCTTGGCGGCTCCCACTCCAGAGACCATGGATCATTCAGAGTGTGGAGAGATCTGGACTTCATACATTCTGCATGACCAAACCCTACCTAACTATTCTTGTATGTTCACTAAAGAGGTTGTATAAAGGGCCTCTATAATTTTTCTTATACATATACACAATATTTGAACAAAGCTTTGGTTTGGTGTCAGAAATTAATTTACTTTGTGCTGCACTGTGATAAGTGGCAGCTGCAGAGAAGTGGCGCTGATCTACCACCAATACCAAGCTATTTAAGGTGGCATGAGCTTTAGCCCAAAGATGACAGGGAAAACATATTGTCAAAGTGAGATTTCTCACAAATATCATCTATTAAAAAAAAAAAAGAGAATTCGAACTAAAAAGTTTTTTTTTTTTATTTTTTTTTTACTGAACTCTACTAATTGGATTATAAAAGCTGGGCCATTATAGTGTCCCTTTATTATATTTTCCCTAAATAAGTGAATAACTCATGGTGTGTTGTGGTTGAGTTATATTTTGATATTGTTATGTTCTGGCTTTTTGAACTAAAGCTCAAAGACAAAATCTTAGCAGGATGTCCAGCCCCGGCCTTTTAACTTGAAGACAACGCATAGCAGATGTGAGGAGCATATAAAATAACTATTTGTTTATTTTACCGGCTTTTCTTCTCACTAATGATTGAGGGCCCATCACATTTGTGGCTAAAATACATAAGCGTCTGCCGGTTTCACACTCACAAGTCTGGTAATGGAGGTCTCATTTAAACATGCCCAGAACCAGAGAACATATCTAGAGCCAGGTTGAAATTCAGCTGCTGTATTCTGACATGTTCTGTCAATGTTAATAAGATAATGGATATATTTATTGAGGGTCACTGAGGTTATTGCCCCCAACAGACCCATGACACGAGAGGCTATGTTCAATAAGGATTCTTGCCACTAGCAGTAACCCAGTCTCAACAGGCTCCTTTGTTAAATTCAAAATGAAGTCTTGCTTCTGAATCTGACGAAGCACGTAGCAGTTTCTGTCAAGATATATTAAGACAGTTGAGTCTATTGAAATAAAAAAAAGACCTGCAATAAAAGAACTTTCTGAAAAAAAATAAAAATGGCATTGTAAAAAACTAAAATGAATTGGTGGAAATTTGAGAAATGTCTTTATAATATGACTTTTATATTTTATAGTAAATATTAAAACCATAACCAAGTTTTTTGTGTTATTAATACTAATGTTATACAAAATTGAACATATATACACAATAGAATAATTATGGAGAAGATCCAGCTAAAATGAACTTGCTTTTAAACTTGATGTGGAGAAGGAGATCAGTGAAGAGTCTGTTCAACTTACTTTTGTCCACAAGAGCTTATAATCAAGTGGTGCAATGAGAAGAAAAGTAATGGGTGAAGACTATGTATGCATTACCAGCCTTGTCTGTTGGTAGCTTGGGGAGAATGATACAGTTTTTTTTCCCCTTCCATGAACACCATTAATTTAATTTTCCATTTGTGGAGTGGTGTATGACGGGCTTAGGTAAAGCGTTCCAGATATGTGGTGCACAATATGAAGAATCTTGCATATTCTTAGTGTTTTGTGTCCTATATTTATATGTAAACACCCAGAATGTATATACAAAGGACTTTTATATCAGATGATAGGGTCTTATTATATAAATATCAGGGTCTATTATTCTAGGGGTGGGCCATGACATCATCAAGGGACCGACCTGAAACTAACTCATGGTGGTGGGGCCATGACATCATCAAGGGACCGACCTGAAACTAACTCATGGTGGTGGGGCCATGACATCATCAAGGGTTTTTCACACTCAACAGGAGACTCTCACACTTACCACCAGGAGACTCTCACACTTACCACCAGGAGACTCTCACACTTACCACCAGGAGACTCTCACACTTACCACCAGGAGACTCTCACACTTACCACCAGGAGACTCTCACACTTAACAGGAGACTCTCACACTCACCACCAAGAGACTCTCACACTCACCACCAAGAGACTCTCACACTCACCACCAGGAGACTCTCACACTCACCACCAGGAGACTCTCACACTCACCACCAGGAGACTCTCACACTCCCCACCAGGAGACTCTCACACTCCCCACCAGGAGACTCTCACACTCACCACCAGGAGACTCTCACACTCACCACCAGGAGACTCTCACACTCCCCACCAGGAGACTCTCACACTCCCCACTAGGAGACTCTCACACTCCCCACCAGGAGACTCTCACACTCACCACCAGGAGACTCTTTCACACCCAGGAGACTCTCTCACTCACCATTTGGAGACTCTCACACTCCCCACCAGGAGACTCTCACACTCCCCACCAGGAGACTCTCACACTCCCCACCAGGAGACTCTCACACTCCCCACCAGGAGACTCTCACACTCCCCACCAGGAGACTCTCACACTCCCCACCAGGAGACTCTCACACTCACCACCAGGAGACTCTCACCCTCACTCAGGAGACTCTTTCACACCCAGGAGACTCTCTCATTAACCAGGAGACACACATACACGCACAGGATGCACAGAATGGTGGGTGGGGGCGCAGAATGGGGAGGAACGGGGGCAATCATAACCGTCATTTATGACGAGCAATTTTCCAGTGTATATTACATTGTACACTCTTAGAAGGTCTGCACTTGATGTCAAGAAGAGCACATATTTAATAAGTTGCTCACATGTGTGCAACAATTTGCAATTCTATTTTGGTGAATGAAATTGAAAGCCTGTAGAGAGATTTTATTGATATTGATAAGACTGATGGTTGTGATGTATTAGACTGGCCATTTTGTTTTATATTAATTAACAAATCAAGTAAGGGTTACATACACAGAAAATGTGAAAATCAAATTTCTAGCTGTATCTTGAGCTAGAGATGATATATCAAGGCTCACATCATTTTTTTTTCCAAATGGCATTCATGTCTTCATCTTGATGGATCAAAGACTCTAACCAGCCCAAGACCGAAGTGATCTAGCAAAGTTGGCTTGTAAACGTGGGAAATATGAACACCACTGTATTTAGAGGAGAACCAAGTCTAATGCCTTGTTCATTTATTGCCCGATCTTAAAGATGTCCCAAGAATGAAGCAGATGGAAATGTTCTATAACTCTTTATCCTGCCACCAATTTTGAAGGAGAAAACTAGAAGAAAATATGTTCTGTGATGGAAATATTGATAAAACTGGCAATTTTTTTCTGACATCGGTGGCCCAGGGTGATCATTTTACACTGAATAATCAAAGGATGCAAAATGCATTTTTTTTGATAATTCTTTTTTAACTGCAGACCTTTACCTCCTTCCCTCCCTCTTTTTTGCTATAACAAATCACATAATTTACTGTTGCATTTCAGAAATTTAGATTAAGAATATAAATCAGTTGGTATGTAGTTAATGTGCCTCTTTCAGTGTATATCTGATATTGTTGTGTATTTTTCTAATATTTCAAGACAAATTAAGAAGGGAACATTCCTTCTTACTGAAATATTGATAGTGAAATAGTTGTATTTAATGTTCTTTATTTATTTGTAAGCTAAACCCATTGATAATTCATGTATAGATAAGTATAACTTTGGTAGTATGCTTATTTTCCTTTTACAATTTTTAAGAATACTCTGTCATTTTATTAAAAGTTGATATTCTCTGGTTACAAGATTTAAGAAAGTTCTCTTGTTACACAATATGGTTATATATATGGTTCATAATATTATTTATATATTTTTATCCTTATTTATATAATGGTCCAAACATAAGCCATAGCAACATACAAAAGCATTATAACACTTACAGTTAGAGTGGATAGTTTATAAAAGTATAAATTATTATCGCAGTATATTTCTCTTAGAAGCTTATCATGTTATTTCACTGGTCTGTTAAAATAATGATTATGCCTGAAGGACGCCATGTTTGTTTCATCCATTCCAGCTGTCTTATACACTGCGTGGGAGTATTTCTCTTAATTTGCATTATCTGTTTAATAATGGGATGAGAGAAGAAGGATGGGAATTTGTTAACTTGTTGGTGAATTCAGATATTTCATTTTCGCATGTGACACCTTCCTCATCCTCCCATAGGCTTTGTAGATGGAGCTTGCAAGTATAGTTGCAAGCCATGCTTGCCCTGCTCTGAAATCTCCCCCTTGTGCCTTGATAAGGCTATTATGGCAGCTATAGTGTACAGCAGAGTCTGTCAAAAATAAGATTTTCTCTGAAAAATGCTTTCATGCCCATGGCCTACATAGCTGCTTGTGTTGGTTTTTTACATACTTCACAAATATATTATGTTTGCTGATATTCAATGGTCCTTTAAAATACTTATTACCACCTAGTTATCATGTATATGTACTGTTAAATGTTCATTGAAAGCAACAAGTAAAGATAAATATATATAATAAAACATACTGTAAGAGAAAGCAAGTTGTATGCTCAATAATTTATCTGTTAAAAGGACCATTCGAATGTCATATGTATAGCATATTTTTGCAGAGAACTTGACTTGTGACAGGCATTTGGTTTTGTGCCTAACAAGATTAGCAGCGTGGGATAATCCTTGGATTCAGGTAACCTCTCTATTCAGTTCCATTGATTGAATACCACTAGAAATTGGACTGAATAGAAAAGGCAGTTTCCAGAAAGATAGCACTCCCCCATAGCCTTCAACTAGTCCTGGATGGAAGCGCCCATGGCACAAGCATAGTTTGCTAAATAATTTTTCTCTATACATGCTTTTATGCTCATGGCTTATATAGTTGCTAATGTATTTGTTGTCTAGTTCACAAACATGACGTGTTTCTACTATAGTGGCCTTTTAAGCAGTCTCCGCGGTCTAATGGCCTAACTTGTAGTCATGTCCGGATTACCCATTAGGCCAACAAGGCTTAAAAAAAAGCGAGATGCTGCAGTTCATAGTCTGACTTCTAGGGGGTAACCACCTAGAACAAGACAGCTACAACCAGAAAAGGACAAAAATGGGTGTATGCATACTTTGCATACTCACTCGCAGGGGCTCCTCCACTTCACTGCCTAGGGGCTCCAAAATGGTCCGGCCCAGCTTGTAGTCTCAGCTCTGGGTAAATAAAATTGTCCAACAAACCTTTTACAATACTGTGGAAAATGTTATAACTATTTTAAAATGTGTAATAATCTGTATTGGAGCGCTAGGGAGAAAAGCAAGTTCATATATGGAAAGGAAATTTTACTTGATGGAAATTAAATTAATCTACCCAAAAAAACAGTTAGAAAGAATTGACTGGATGAAGTAGGGTTTATTCCTAAATTACATATCTGCCTAGTTGGTGTTATTAAATAAAGCTCATTAAATGGAACTTCCTTATTGAGGAATTGTAGATGCGTATTTCGAAAATTTAGATTTCAATTTAAAGTATTTTCATGGTTTCTGATGAAATGATCGGCTGACCTGAATTTGACTTTTTGTACTGCTGACATCATTGGGCTGCAATGCTAACCACATATCATCATCATTAAGGCTTCATTTTGTGAAGAATAATAGCCCTAACGACGAGGTATCACATCTCTAAATTACTGGGTAATAGACGAGGCAAATTGACCATTAATATTTTGCAAAGAAACTTCTCTTTCTCTAGGTAAACAACACCATTTTCTGGAAGGGCTGTTATATGTCACCGTCATTCCACGGTGACTTCATTTAACCTTTAACCCATTCTAAGAAATTACCAACTCGCTTAAGAAACTCAAAAGACATAGTAGGAAAAGACAAACACATTTTAGGCAGCTTTAATGAAAAAAAAAATAATAATAAAGAAAACCTCATTAAATCATTACTAGACCTGGTATATATACCATATCGATGTGACCCTTCAGTAGTTCTACCTTCCTCATTGACATTATTCATAAAAAGGGCACAATCATCAGGGTTTAAGTGAACACATTGACACATTATATAAAAAATCCCCAGCTCCTTGTAAACCGAAACCATCCCTATCTAGTGTTTCTACACACATATGTTGGTATTAAAGATGTCTTAAGGAGTGTGTAGATCACATACCAGCATGGAAGAAATGAACGGAGGGGATTTGTTTGTTTCTTCTAATGGCAATTTTTTTTTTTGTCTCTTTAAACATCGAGCAGCAACTACTCAAGCTTTTAATAACTTTAAATATATGGTTAACCTTAAAAAGTATTCAGTATATTATACAATATACAAACAATATATATAGTACACAATACAGATAAGGACAATGGAGATACAACATAACACTGTCTTGGTCCTGGATAAAAGAAAGATGGTAAATCTATTTAATTCCCTCTTTTATTGATGGCAGGTCTGGAGCTCTTGTCATTCTTCAAATGTGAACATAAATTTTGTTGCTCTTACAATTTAATGTTTTGACATTGATAGAACCTCTTTCATAGGGTCCAGCACCTTGTCCCTGTGAACACGAGCAGGTGCAGAGAGAGAGAGAGAGTGAGGGTGCATGGTGGTAGAGGGTGCACAGTGGGTGGGGAGGATATGCAGTAGGAGAGAGCGGGTGCAGAGAGAGCAAGAAAGAGAGGGTGCATGGTGGGAGAGAGTGAAGGTGCACAGTGGGTGGGGGGGATATGCAGTAGGAGAGAGCGGGTGCAGAGAGAGCAAGAAAGAGAGGGTGCATGGTGGGAGAGAGTGAGGGTGCACAGTGGGTGGGTGGGGGTGGGATATGCAGTAGGAGAGAGCGGGTGCAGAGAGAGCAAGAAAGCGAGGGTGCATGGTGGGAGAGAGTGAGGGTGCACAGTGGGGTGGGGGGATATGCAGTAGGAGAGAGCGGGTGCAGAGAGAGCAAGAAAGAGAGGGTGCATGGTGGGAGAGAGTGAGGGTGCAAAGTGGGTGGGGGATATGCAGTAGGAGAGAGCGGGTGCAGAGAGAGCAAGAAAGAGGGTGCATGGTGGAAGAGAGTGAGGGTGCACAGTGGGTGGGGGATATGCAGTAGGAGAGAGCGGGTGCAGAGAGCGCAAGAAAGAGAGGGTGCATGGTGGGAGAGAGTGAGGGTGCACAGTGGGTGGGTGGCGATATGCAGTGGGAGAGAGCGGGTGCATGGTGGGAGAGAGTGAGGGTGCACAGTGGGTGGGGGATATGCAGTAGGAGAGAGCGGGTGCAGAGAGCGCAAGAAAGAGAGGGTGCATGGTGGGAGAGAGTGAGGATGCACAGTGGGTGGGTGGCGATATGCAGTAGGAGAGAGCGGATGCAGAGAGAGCAAGAAAGAGAGGGTGCATGGTGGGAGAGAGTGAGGGTGCACAGTGGGTGGGGGGGATATGCAGTAGGAGAGCGCGGGTGCAGAGAGAGCAAGAAAGAGGGTGCATGGTGGAAGGGAGAGAGAGAGGGTGCATGGTGGAAGGGAGAGAGAGAGGGTGCAGAGAGAGAAAGAGAGCGGGTGCAGAGAGAGAAAGAGAGTGGGTGCAGAGGGAGCAAGAAAGAGAGGGTGCATGGTAAAGGGAGAGAGAGAGGGTGCGCAGTGGGAGAGAGCGGGTGCAGAGCGAGAGACAGCACAGACAATTCTAGATAACACATGATCCCGTCATTTGTGTCGGGCAGGTCACTAGTGTGCTATTTTTCCTGTGGATATATTGTATTTGCTGTCGTGTCTCCCATAATGTGATGCAGCGCAGGCTCCCTGCAGTGTGCTGATGTTATCAGTGTTGCCCTACACCGTCCCTCTCTGATTCCTATACAATGTGTAACAGGACATGTTATCTCACGGCCTTTTCTTGTTGTTTTTTTTTCTCTGTTCCTGCTGTTTTCGTGACACAAAACAGAAGCCATGCGAGGTAGCAGTCTTGATGATGAGATTACAGCTAGCCAGGCTGACTGTCTCCTGAGCCTAAACTACACCTCTCTCCGCACATGGCCACCCTTATCCTATTGTTTAGATGTTGCTCTCCTTACAGAGTCTTAGGTTACGGGATCAATTGCTCTGTGCAACCCAGCTTAAAGAAGCCCAACTTTTGTCTGGGAAACCCGAGCCCGGAGTTTATATCCCGAGAGACAAATCATTTGAAAACGAGACAGTTGTCACTGTGATACAGAGAATTTTCTTTTGTGAGGTAACAGAGAAAGTACAGTCTAATTGACCAAGAAAACACACTGCAATTATCACTTCCTCCGGGAATTTTTTTTTTTTTTTTAATTGCTGCCACTTACGTGACTGCTAAATTTCAATTAAGGCTCAAGACTGGTGCGGTTTGTATTTTGTTGGAATGCAAATAATAAGAATGGCCGGAAACAAATAAGTGTTTGTATGGTCTACGGTACCTTGTGGGGTTCTCCATTATAGGCTGGTGTGGCCTATTACAGAAAATAAAATATAAAAAAAGTTTATAATAAAAAAAAAAAAAAAAAAATAATATATATATATAATATAATTAGCTGAGGCCGTATCACATCATATTAAGCTGATAATATAACTTTTTATGGGTCTCTTTCGTCATTTAATTGTTTTAACTAGTTAAATTAATTCACTTAATTAACTTCATTTACTTTAACACACTCTTGTCACCCCCAAAAAACATATTTTTTTGTTGTTCTTAAAGAACAGAAAAAACTCCCTATGTGTCGTGCTATAATTTTTTTTCTAAAGTGAATCAGTCCTGGGAAATTCTGTTTTCTTGCGTTTATATGCTAATGAGTGACTATTCCATACTAATTAGCTGATTTGATGCGCTAATTAGCTTTTACAGTCTCCTTGTCTGTCTCTGTAATACGAAACATAAAGACCTGCAATGTTATCTGGCAGTTAGACCCCTCTCCCACCCTTCAAGCACTCTGAGTCACACATTAGCACACATGAGCCGACCAATCAATTCTAATATTTCAGAAACGGTTTACTGTAGATAAAAACTGCTAAAATAATGTATTGCCAGTTTTTTGTTTTTGGATGACAGAGGCCCTTTAAGAAGCTCCTAGAGCAGTTGTTCCCAAACCTCTCCTCAAGACCCACCAGACATGCTAATTGCTCCTCCAGTGTTCACCCAGTGTTAAACCGAAATCATGGGCTGTCTGATAGGTCTTGGGAAACACTGTCCTAGAACAACTTACCTCTGGAGCCTCCCCCTTTCTTGCTGTTTTTTTTCTCATGCAGAGTGCCATGTTTCACAGCTGTGACCTAGGAGCACTTTCACAGGGTAGAAGCTTCACACTACCAGTGTATGGTGTTAGCAAGCAGACAGTGACATGTTGTGGGTCTGCACACTACCAGTGTATGCTGTTAGCAAGCAGACAGTGACATGTTGTGGGTCTGCACACAGCAGCATTACATTGGGAGTCATTCTAATTATTACATTTATATAAAACCATAGGAACCACTACATATAGAAAATAAAATGGAACATTCCAGCAAGACTGAGGACAAGGAGGCAGGGGAGGGTCATGAAGCTACTGATGCATCTGCTGGTCACTGGAGGCATCCATAATACTTTGGTGAAAGTTGTACGTATGAGAGGGGCTTTTACATTTCTGCAGGTGCTTCTGAGCATGTACGGGCGAGGGGAATAGGTGCCAAATACTATCAGTGCCAATGATATAACCCATCCTCACACACCCCTCCCAATAAACACATACCCTCAGGCTCCAAGCATCAAAGTGTATTTTTTATGTAATTGAAAAGTGGCTTTGTCGGAATATTTTAATTCTACTAAATGTATAGTAGCATAACAAGGAGATTATCATCTTGTAAAGAAGGCACGCTTTCTTTAGGATGCAATTATGTATTGGTCAAGATTACACCCACTTTTATATTTTTCTCATACAATTAGATGACTGGCTGTATCTAAGTTCATTCCTCACTAGACTGGACAATGGATTTAGGACAGGAATTATATGTGTCCCTGTTCCCATTAGTGATATATATTATTTTACCATAGGGATACTCAATTATTTTTATTACACAATGTACAAAGGTACCAATGTATTTCTGATAATGAAATCAAGGCTCAGTATCCATGTTTTATACAGATATTATTATTATTATTATTATTATTATCTGTTATTTGTATTGCGTCAACATATTCCATAGCACTGTACAGGGGATAAGAACAGGGGAAATACACGTTTAACAAATTCAAAGTTGAAGGGCCCTGTTTTGAGCTTAGAATCTTAGCAGAAAGTGCTTTATCCCAAAGCACCCTACAAGACTGGAAACTCGCTACTTACAATCTAAAGGGAATTAAAGGGCAGAGAACTGGGGAAGAGTAACAAATAAGGAATAGCAAGGGTCAGGAAGCAGGTGAAAGATAGAATGAGTTTTATTTTAGAGGAAGAGGGGAGGGATCTGAGGTGAAGGACTAGTATGTTGGCTGACCCCTAGTGTTGAGATGATATATCTGATGATATATATTATAAAATAATGGCGCGCAGAGGAGGGACGTTTACCTAGTTACTGTACAATGGAGGCCTCAGGAATGATCCATGATAACTTAGTGGAATGGTTACATTTCTGGATATCTATGCTTGCATTTCTTGAAGCAAGGAGCTTGCCTTTGTGCCAGTGAGAGGGACGGGGTATGGTATCAATTTGTAGTTATCAGTTGAGAAGCCCAAAACCTCTGTGTGATAACTGGATTCACACACACACACTCAGAATCCAGCTCTCAGGATGTGATGTAACAGACACAAAATGGATTCCTACACTTGTAAGCAGTTTACAACAATTCAGATTTTCCTAAATTTCTATGTCCATGACTTACACAACTGCTAATATTATTAGTTTGGTACATACTTGACATACAAGTGTTTTTTTTATAATATTGATTTTTACCTCATAAAAGTGATACAAGTTAGAGTAGCTCCTTAAGACCCATCTATCTCTTGCTTGAGTTTATCTACATACATTTTCTACCCTGTATTACAGAAAGCCAAATATATACAATGTGTAGAGATTTGGTGCCACCCAGTGGCCAAATTTACCACTGCACTTATAGTTATGTGCTAAGGGACAAAACACCTGTTGTGTCCAAACTGCCTTTTTTTGTTTCATATTTAGTTTTCTTTTAATATTTATGATTTTCTTTTATATACTGTTATATTATGTACCCATCTAATACTCCTTCAGTGGATCACCTTAATTGGATGCAGCATTAAAAATATGATTATATTGCAGTTTTTTTTGTTTTGCGTTGTTCCTTCTCCAGGGGGCCACAGCATACAGCTCCTGGTATTCTCCCATCCAAGTACTGACCAGGCCCAACCCTGCTCAACTTCAGGGTGGTGTGACCTCTTGACTGGAATCAAAACCCAGGTCGCAAGGGTGAAAGCATCAAATCCTAACCACTGCACGACCAGGCAACCCTATATTGCAGTAGCCATAAACACATTAAAACCAATAGTATGACTGGCCGAGGGGCTTCTTAATGCAAATTAACCTTGAAACAATACTTTTGGGTTTTAGTAGCCACAAATTAATTTATTTTAGATGATGCATTAATTTTACGGTGGAACCTCTACTTTTTATTTATTTTTTAGGCAAGCTAATTTTGGGTTTCCCCATTTTATTTTGCTGTTATTCTGGAATTTTAAAGGGTCTCTGGTATTTTTGTTTACTTAATATTTTGATTCGTCTCAATGTTATTATCATGTAAAATTTCACTTACTTCCAAACACTTCTAAAAACGGAGGTCTCAACGTAGGACCAGCTGTGAATCCACCATATTTTGTAAGGACCACCTTTGTGATCCAAACCATTATTAACGGATGAGATCATCAATAATATTATGTATTTAATTCAGCTTTAATGATAGGTTTAGGGGTCAATCGCTCCTCAATCTTTCACATCCTATTCATGTCTGTTCTTCAACCAGCCCCATAACTTCTGTTTTCTTGGAGAAGCAGCGGTTAATGGGCATGCTTTTCATTGCTATTTATATTGTGTATGAGAAAATATTAATATTATTATATGACAAAGCATGGGAGAAAATTCATATATGTACAATTTATTTGGTACTTATACCTCACAACGACTATTAAAAAGTTAAAACCAAGGGTAAACTAAAAACAAAACCATTAATGTGGGCCGAGGAATCCTAATCAATCGGATATTCAATATCTCTTATATTACATCCTTAAATAGGGAGGATTCTAAGGTTCAATGCTCTAAACAGCATCCACAACACAATTATTAGAAATAAATAGTAGTTGTATTTTCCCTCCCTCCCTTAGTAATCCCAGTTGTGCCAAAAATGCTTAAAAGTCTTATCTATTGCTTTTGATAAGAAAAGCCATTTTGTATTTTAGCGTTTAGCTAAGTTTATTATATATTATAAGGTGGTAGTCACAGTGTGATATAGACTTGTGTGAAATAAAGCAGGGTTGTATAAGGGATCTATTCTTGGGAGTGGAATCGGAGGACGCTGAGAAGCAAAGCACTGGGCGTCTATATGCGTGTTATTGTGAGACTCACGTGACACGCCGCCTACGACTGACGCGTTTCGCCGTCACAGGGGACAGCTTTCTCAAAGGGTAAAAAAAAAAAAAAGAGAAAATATTAAGCAATACCTATTTAAACTTGGAAACAAACTGGAAATGCACACAGAATACACACGTCTGTAGATTTTATTGGCAGACAAGTATGATTCGTACAGCTGTATCACTGCTTATTCGCTGAGAGGACAGTTAAACATTTGAATCACTTTTCTGCTTTGAAGCTTCATTTGAAAAATGAAAGCACACACGGTTTCAGATGCAACAAAGTAAGATGCTTGCAGTGTCCCTTTAAATGACCACAAAGTCACCTATATGTGATCTGCATCATTAGATAGAGGGTGAGAAAGTGTTTTCATTTAGAAAGTTGATGCTGAATTGGTGGAGTTTGATCAATTGAAGTCTGTGCCAACATATTCTGTAGCACTGTACTGGTGTTAAGCACAAGGTAAATGCAATATTAACGCATTGCAAAATAATGGAGGGCCCTGTCTTTGAGCATAAATTCAAATGTACATAGAGCTTTCCCTAAAGCATTTTACAAGATTGAAAACTCGCAAACTTACAATCCATTAGTGTATATATAGTATATATTATATGTATTACATTTCATATAAGCATTATCTGTTTGTTAGTATATATAGAGTTTATTTTCTATATCTATATGATATTTTATCATTATATATATATATATATATATATATAAATATATATATATATATATATATATATAAATATATATTTATATATATTTTATCATAATATATTATCTGTTTTATTAGTATATATTATATTTGTGATTTCCACACAAATAGCCACAGACTATATACCAATGCCTCTTCTATCTTTTGCTCTTCTGTAGATCAACAACATTGGCAAGTTGAAGGATTTTCTCTTGGAGCACAGGAAGGATTACATCAATGCATGCAGGTAAGGTCTTGAATATTGTTGTTGCAGTGGAAATCTTCCACTTCCTTTCAGTAGTGTTTAGGACAGTGAGATAGGTTGGGAGGGGTAGTGCAACAGCCATTAATAAGGTAAACTGTGTTTTAAAATGTTGTATTTTCTGGCTGAAGATTTCCTTTGCTGCTGTTTGCACATGTATTTTTAATATTAATGGTGAACTAAAAACTATTTTTAACATGAAAATTGCTACCACTGGCCTTTTTTAATGAGCAAAGCCATACATAGAGCTATATAAGGTGATCTTTCACTCTGCTCTGACCTGTAAATCTTCCCAGCTTCAAATGTGTTTGCATGATTTTTTTTTTGTAAGCGTTCGTATTTAGTACAATGCAAGATGGTCATCAAACGTATCCAACCCAAGAAAGGTAAACTAATAATGTGCAAGATCCTGGTGACACCGTTGAGTTTCCTATCAAGTTTTAAAAGTTGTCCGCTTGTGAGTAACGAATGCGAGATGCGTTCTGCACAGGTCTTACTCACAAGCTATTAGCATTAAATTGCGGGAAGTCTTGGCATACACATTTGTGTCGTATTCACAACACGCACTTGCGCACAGAATGGGGGGAAGGGAGTGAGTGTGAGAGAGGATAGGAAGGAATGAAGGAAGGGAGAGAGATGTCTCAAAAATGTCTGGTGTTGAGCAGCATTTGACTACTTTTGATGTCAGCAGCGCTTAGCGAATTAAATATGGCGCATGTTGTGAGCTTGGTGGGTATATAAGGTAACATGTAGGCATTCTGCAAACATATCAACCCACACTGTCATTGGTAAAATGTGCAATTGGAAAGGGGATGGTCATTGGCTTTTGGGCCAAGGGTGGTGCTATTTCTGAAACGGCGCATTTTCTGAACAGTTTGCGTGCTGCTGTGGTTAAAGTGTACCATGACAAGACAAACCGCACACTCGACCAATTGGGTTATCTATCCATCCTTGCAGATAACCTACAGTGCCTTGCAAAAGTATTCACCCCCTTGGCATTTTTCGTGTTTTGTTGCCTCATAACCTGGAATTAACACGGATTGTTTGAGGATTTGCATCATTTAATTTACAGAACATGCCCACAACTTTGAAGATGTTTTGATTTTTTTTATTTTATTCTGAAGCAAACAACAAATAGGACAAAATAACAGACAAAGTCAATGTGCATAACTATTCACCCCTCTAAAGTCAATACTTTTGTAGAGCCACCTTTTGCGGCAATCACAGCTCCAAGTCGCTTTGGATAAGTCTCGATGAGATTGCCACATCTTACCACTGGGATCTTTGCCCATTCCTCCTTGCGAAACTGCTCCAGCTCCTTCCAGTTGGATGGTTTGCGCTTGTGAACAGCAATCTTTAAGTCTGACCACAGATTTTCTATTGGATTGAGGTCTGAGCTTTGACTAGGCCATTCCAACACATTTACATGTTTCCCATTATACCACTCAAGTGTTGCTTTAGCAGTGTGTTTGGGGTCATTGTCCTGCTGGAAGGTGAACCTCCGTCCTAGCCTCAAATCACGCACAGAGTAGTCAAAAGGTTTTGCTCAAGAATATCCCTGAATTTAGCACCATCCATCTTTCCTTCAACTCTGACCAGTTTCCCAGTCCTGACTGCTGCTCTTTGGGCGATGTGATGTGTTGGGTTTTCCGTCAGACATAGCGTTTTCTTTGATGGCCGAAAAGTTAAATTTTAGTCTCATCAGACCAGAGCACCTTCCTCAATACATTTTGGGTGTCTCCCACATGCCTTTTCGCAAACTCAAAACGTGCCATTTTGTTTTTTGCTGAAAGTAATGGCTTTCTTCTGGCCACTCTGCCATAAAGCTCAACTCTATGGAGCGTACGGTCTCTGTCTCTGAGCTACCTCTCTGATTAATGCCCTCCTTGCCCGGTCCGTGAGTTTTGGTGGGCGGCAGTCTCTTGGCAGGTTTGCTGTTGTGCCATGTTCTTTCCATTTGGTTATGACAGATTTGATGGTTCTCCTGGGGATCATAAAAGATTTGGATATTTTTGGATAACCTAACCCTGACTTGTATTTCTCAACAACATTGACCCTTACTTGTTTGGAGAGTTCCTTGGTCTTCATGGCAGTGTTTGGTTAGTGGTGCCTCTGGTGTTTCAGCCTCTGGGGCCTTTCAAAAGAGGTGTGTATATGTAATGACAGATCATGTGACACTTAGATTGCACACAGGTGGACATCATTTCACTTATTATGTTACTTGTGAAGGTAATTGGTTGCACCAGAGCTTTTTATGGGCTTCATAACAAAGGGGGCGAATACATACACACATGCCAATTTTCTGTTTACTATTTCTAAAAAATAGTTTTATGTATATTTTTTTCTCATTTCACTTCACCAACTTAGACTATTGTGTTCTGATCCATCACATAAATTCGATTAACAAAACATTGAACTTAAGGCTGTGATGTAACAAAATCGTTAAAAAGTCAAGGAGGGTGAATACTTTTGCAAGGCACTGTACGCCCAATTAAGTTGACTGTCTTCCCCGGAATGGATGGGGTCTTACAGCAGGACAATATAACATGTCATATGGCCAGAATTGTCCAGGAGAGATTGGAAGAGCATGATGAAGACTTCCAAGTACTGCCCTGGCTTCCAAACTCCACAGACTTGACCCCCATTGAGCACCTGTGGGACCACCTCGATCACCATGTTCGCCGATGGATTCTTCACCAAACACTCTTCAGCAGTCGGATGCAATGCAGTCTGCATGGCTACAGATACCCTTGCCAAACTACCAGCATCTTATTGACTCATTACCACTCTATCTAGCTGCTGTTCGTGCTGCACACGGCCGTTATTCAGGATATTAGCTAATAATAATGTGACTCCACTGTAATGATTTAGACTGTATTTTTTTCACTTTATGATAACAGTTTACCCGTGACCATGTTAAGTTCTGTGAAAGAGTATATTTAAATACAGAACTCTGCCCCTTTTTAAGCTAAATCTTTTTTTTTTATATTACAAGAATTACTGACAGTAGGTATTTCAAATACATCTTAATGGATTGTTACTTACTATTGTACATTATCATCTCAATGAGTTTTATTTTCATTTTTTCTTCTCTCCCCCCCCCCTCCTTTCCCTTTCCTTTTATTTTCATCTACTTCACAAGAAACAAGCACATAAACCAAAGCGTAAACAAAAAAAACAAAAAAAGGGGGAGTGAGGGGTAGTTTGGAAGGGGAAAGGTGGGGGGTCCGTTTTTGTGATTGGGTAAACCGATGGTTGCATATCTATATCTCTCCTAACCCATATTAAAAGGCCATTTACCTCATTGTAAGTGCCCTTCATGGTGGGAAATAACACAAGATTGTATGAATGATCTGTTAATGATCTATTTTTTTATTACACTTATAACAGCTAAAAAATCTAAAGTGCTAAGTTTGTTTATTCAGGACATGATAGGTTTCTTTACATAAATATAATGACCATTTGCTAGTTTTCGTGAGTATATCCGCTGCTGTAAATAGTTGTTTTGAGTTCACCCATTACATTGGGTAACAATAGCCCTTGTTGATGAGTCCCAAAAAGGGGTGAGCCATGAGCCCTCAGAAAATAAATGTATCTTCCTGTTAGCTTGCCTTCACATTGTTATATCACATATAATAGTTGTCGTAATTACGAGTTTGACGGTAACGCTATGTTAAAAGTTAAAGTCTTGCGCATGTAGATTGAGCCCCGAAGGTGGTCATTGCGGGCCTGCACAACTTTGCTGCAATGAGTGCCAAAGGGGCTCATCGCGAGGCCCGCAAGACTTTTTTCAAAAGGCTGGCAATGAGCGCCGAAGGTGGGTCTATAAACATACTATATATATATATATATATATATACACATATTATATACACATATACATCAATATACAGTGCCTTGCAAAAGTATTCACCCCCCTTGACTTTTTACCTATTTTGTCACATTACAGCCTTAAGTTCAATGTTTTGTTAATCTGAATGTTATGTGATGGATCAGAACACAATAGTCTAAGTTGGTAAAGTGAAATGAGAAAAATATATACATAAAACTATTTTTTAGAAATAGAAACCAGAAAATTGGCATGTGCGTATGTATTCACCCCTTTTGTTATGAAGCCCATAAAAAGCTCTGGTGCAACCAATTACCTTCAGAAGTCACATAATTAGTGAAATGATGTCCACCTGTGTGCAATCTAAGTGTCACATGATCTGTCATTACATATACACACCTTTTTTGAAAGGCCCCAGAGGCTGAAACACCAGAGGCACCACTAACCAAACACTGCCATGAAGACCAAGGAACTCTCCAAACAAGTAAGGGACAATGTTGTAGAGAAGTACAAGTCAGGGTTAGGTTATAAAAAAAATATCCAAATCGTTGATGATGCCCAGGAGCACCATCTAATCTATCATAACCAAATGGAAAGAGCATGGCACAACAGCAAACCTGCCAAGAGACGCCCGCCCACCAAAACTCACGGACCAGGCAAGGAGGGTATTAATCAGTGAGGCAGCACAGAGACCTAAGGTAACCCTGGAGGAGCTGCAGAGTTCCACAGCAGAGACTGGAGTATCTGTACATAGGGCGACAATAAGCCGTACGCTCCATAGAGTTGGGCTTTATGGCAGAGTGGCCAGAAGAAAGCCATTACTTTCAGCAAAAAAAAAAATGGCACATTTTGAGTTTTTCTAAAATTTAACTTTTTGGCCATCAAAGAAAACGCTATGTCTGGCGCAAACCCAACACATCACATCACCCAAAGAACGCCATCCCCACAGTGAAACGTGGTGTCAGCATCATGCTGTGTGGATGTTTTTCCCGGGACTGGGTAACTGGTCAGATTTGAGGGAAAGATGGATGATGCTAAATACAGGGATATTCTTGAGCAAAACTTGTACCACTCTCTGCGTGATTTGAGGCTAGGACGGAGGTTCACCTTCCAGCAGGCGAATGACCCCAAACACACTGCTAAAGTGGTTTAAGGGGAAACATGTAAATGTGTTGGAATGGCCTAGTCAAAGCCCAGACCTCAATCCAATAGAAAATCTGTGGTCAGACTTAAAGATTGCTGTTCACAAGCACCAACCATCCAACTTGAAGGAGCTGGAGCAGTTTTGCAAGGAGGAATGAGCAAAAATCCCAGTAGTAAGATGTGGCAAGCTCGTAGAGACTCATAGAGACTTATCCAAAGCAACTTGGAGCTGTGATTGCCGCAAAAGGTGGCTCTACAAAGTATTTACTTTAGGGGGGTGAATAGTTATGCACATTGACTTTTTCTGTTATTTTTTCCTTTTTGTTATTTTGCTTCACAATAAAAAAAAAAAAAAACATCTTCAAAGTTGTGGGCATGTTCTGTAAATTAAATGATGCAAATCCTCAAACAATCCATGTTAATTCCAGGTTGTGAGGCAACAAAACACGAAAAATGCCAAGGGAGTGAATACTTTTGCAAGGCACTGTATACATGAAAAAACAGAGCACTGTAGTCCACAGTGATATCTTTCCTGTTGGACAAACCTCTCACTAAGAGTGCTATGCTTGTTATGGTATAATAAGAAAAAATCACAGGAAATTCGGATAATGTGTTAGAAAACCCAAGTCCATATTGAATCCTGTATTTTTAGTGTTGAAGAATATGATCATCTTTATTTCAAAGGCTTTTCTCTCTTGGATGTTTTTAAATTTTACTCTGAGTATTTTGATTTAAGTTTTGGATGGAGTGATCATTTTGGCTAAAAGTGTGTCACATATATCACATTGTATTATATAAACCACATTGGACGATGTACATGAATATGATCCTTTGATGTTATAGGTTTTGTTATGTGTGGCTGTATCATCATTACAAATGTGTTGACATAATTTACAGGCACGTTTTGTTACAATTTTTAATTCCATTTTTTATATTCAGTTGTTTATTGGACAATTTTCTGCTGACAAGTTTTTGTTTCAGGTTTGGAGGTTGTTTGAAGATACTGAATGAAAAGATATATTCCCAATACCTCCCATTCTTGCATTTAATTAGTAATTGCTGTAAATATTTGATTATTTTCCAAATTTTCTCTAAAATTGGATGGTATGTGACTAGACGTATACGTGAAGTCGTTTCTTTTGTTTTGTACTCTAGCGTGTTCACAGGGTATTTTGATGGCAGTGGTTATTTTTTGGGTAATAATACAAGATTTGTAACCCTTTTGTTTGAAAGATTCTGAAAGTGTTTTTAAATTTTTATCACGGTCTTCAGTGTTTAAGCAAATCCAATGGTATCTAATAGCTTGATTATGGATGATGGCTTGTTTGGTGTAGGAGGGATGGAAACTGGAGCTGTGTAGGTAATTACATCTGTCTGTAGGTTTCCTATATATATATGAGTGGAGAGTGCCATTGGTGATGGATATAGGAGTGTCTAGAAAGTTTACCTGTTCTGTAGAGAAATACATTTTAAGTTTTATAGATGAATGGAAGGTGTTGAATGAATTATGAAAGTCTCTGAGTTTGCTTTCTCCTTCTGTCCATATGATGAACATATCATCTATGTAACGGTAGTATTTGTATGGTTTGTAAATGGATACAGATAAGAATGTTTCTTCTAGATTGGCCATAAATATATTTGTGTATTGTGGAGCCATTTTGGTACCCATGGCAGTCCCCATCATCTGTAGGTAGGTATCTTGGTTAAAAGTAAAATAGTTGTGGGTAAGGATATATTCTATTAGTTTAACAATAATATCAGGGCCATATTTATTGTTTTGCTTGTTTGTTGAAAGAAACCTAAAGCATGCCTCAGTGCCATCTTTGTGTGGGATATTACTGTAAAGAGACTCTACATCCATGGTAACAAGTAGTGTGTTAGCAGGTAGGTATTTAATCTGACATAGTTTGTTGAGAAAGTCAGTGGTCTCTTGTATATAGCTACTGATGTTACTGACTAATGGTTAGTTAGTAAAATTATGGTTGGCTGAAGAGTGATAGAAGCCCTCCACCGTACAGAGTATATTAGTTCTTTGTAGTTACAGCACTGCCCTGATTTGCAAGTGATCCGTAAAATCTTATTTGGATAGGGTTTGGGTGTCAAAGTCGAATTGAGTAAGTCATAATCTTTTGTCAGTTGAAAACTAGGTAGAGATTTGTGCGGTGCTTTTTAACTTTGTCGTGCAGCAGTAACTCGTAGCAGTTCTCTCACAATGTTTTAGGGATGGGTGATTAACATAGATAGGGAGATTTGCTTTGGCTCTAAAAATGGTGTAAACTGCTATATTAGGGTTTATCAGAGGGCCCTGAATTTGTTACTTTGCAAATGACATCATCACTAATATATTGCCTTCAGAGTTGCTCAGATTAGAAGGCAATTGATGCCCACATTGTTCATTTTTATCATTTTTTCCTCCTCTCCGAATCTTCAAGTTTAAAATAAAATAACAATAACATTCATATTTTAGATATCCACCAGTTCAGGAATGCGCCATTAACATTATCTAATAAATATTCCTCTCATAATCCTAATTTGTTTCTGAATAGTCTGTCAAAAAAAACAATCCCTTATCTCTTTTGTTGGGATTGTCCTCTCATAAACTACATTTTATGGAACTCTGTTTGAATCATCACCTGTTAAAATGCAGAAGTGCATGCCTATTATTAGCCGAGGAAGATAAGTGGATTTGTATGCAAGACTTAATATAGAATTTCCCACTGGCCTTTTCAAAGTAATATTTTAATCTAATTGATTTGACCTTTCGTGGTAATGAACATTCCTTCAAACTCTCAGTTAAATGGAGCATAAAAAAGCTTTCAGTAGGTTCAACTGATCACTCCGATTCAGACAATAAATGTGAGTGTCACACAGGATTACTGTATTATGCATATACTTGTAGTAATAACTGCCTCCAAGCCTCTGTTATTGTACAGTTAGGATATATTCCAACAGAGGGTAAACTCCTAATAATAATGGGAGATTACCGGCCACAGTGGATGTTAAACGCATTTATAGGTTTCTTCGATTGTAGAGGAGAATCCGTAGTGCATGAAAAAATATCAAAATAAACATTAACAAACTCACCCTGATATTTACTAAATCTCTTGAGTTTGCAAGCAGCAGCTTTTGTGAGTTGACACTCCTGAAAATCCCTGCTAAAATTAGCATAAAATTCATAATTTGTTTTGGCCAATCACAGACAGCTAATACGTGTTAATACAATGATGGCAGTTTGTGCAGGAAGGAATCAGGGGATGTGTAGTCCCCTTGTAGAAAGAAGTTGGAGGAGCCAGACACTGATCTGTAGTCTGCTTATGGGCCAGTTATGGGGGAGGGGTGTGGTGTCAATTCCAATGTTATCCAATTCTCTTAACAAAGACTCTCTTCCCTCTTTCCCCAACCCATTCTTCTCTGATAGCCAAGGCACACCCCTCATGATTCAGCTCTGAGGGTGTGAATGAACAAACTTGTGAACAGAGTCTTCAAATATTCATATTTTCCGAACAAAGAAGTCTATGGCTTACACTGTTTCTAATATTGTTGTATTGCTAGTAGTGTTTCTTTGTGTCTTGATCTGCAAACTTTGAATCCATTCTGGAAACAAATAAAATGTGATCGTGTGAGGCTGCCTTTTATTTACTGCATTTGTTGGTATTATCCAAATTAATATCATTAGTAATATTATTAACAGAAAAGCTAAATTACAGAACATATTACAGAGGGCATTAGCTTGTGTTGTCTTCTGAGTGCAGCAGAGGGCGCTGTGGTCCAACATATTGTTCTTTCTATTATAGAGGTGAAGTCACTGTGTTGGGGTAAGAGAGCAGAGGTGTGGGATGTGCAAGGAAGATTTAAATGGACATGGAAACAACTGTTTTCTCAAGCAAGTGTATGTTTTAAACATTATAACATTTGTTTCATAAAAAAAAATATTAAGCAAAACCTATTGAATTGAACCCATTAGGAAATGCAGAGAGCATAATCTAGTCTGTAGATCTCATTGGCTGATGGAGCACCCAAGAGCAGTGTTAATAAAGAACAGATTGTGAAATATCAGATACAAAAGAGACATTTTATTTTTCTATGTCCCACTAATATGATACAGTTACATAGTACTTGAGGTTGAAAAAAGACTTTTAGTCCATCAAGTTCAACTTTATATCTTCTATGATATTTGTAATATGCAGATTAATTGTTCATTGATCCAGAGGAAGGCAAACAGAAAAACACCCCATTGAAACTTTGCCAGTTGTCTCAAAAGGGGAAACAAAAAAATCCTTCCTGACCGCAGATCCTGGCGAGCGGACTCCTCCCTGGATCAATACTCCCTCTCTAATTATCCAGGATTACCCTGAATGCCCTTTTTATTCAAAAATATATCCAACTCCTTTTTAAAGTTATCTATCGAATCCGTTGTCACCACCTTCTATGGTAGAGAATTCCACAGATTAATCGCCCTTGCTTTGAAGAACCCTTTTCTTTCTTTTAAGGTGGAATTGTTTCACTTCTAACCCCAAAGGATGTCCTCTTTGTCAGCGGAAAACCTCTTGACCCTGAATGTATTAAAATAAGGTAATGCTATCCCCTAATTGTAGAGGAGTGAGTTGCAGTAATTCAGGCAAGTGGAGTTAACGGAGTAAATCGGGAGTTTATTTTTTTTTTGGCGTAAATTGTGATGTTGAGAGAATTTTACTGATGGAATAGGAAGGTATGTGACCAATTTTTTATATATATATATATATTTATATATATACTATATATATATATATATATATATATATATATGATCAATGAGAGAGGGTGACACCAAGGTTTCATGGTGATGGCATAAGAGATAGTAGTGGGAATAAGATTACGGGGGGTTGGAGTTGGTAACATACAAGAGGCAAGTATTTCTATTTTAGACGGGTTAATGAAGAAGAAGTGGGACGCCATCTAGAACTAAATAGTGATGAGACACACAAATATATGTAAGAGAATAGTTTGGGAATAAAGAGAAAAATATGTGGATATTAGCAGTAAGGAAATGGCAAATGTAGGGTTTATGTATAAAAGGAGAAAAGGTGGCGCCCTATTACAGATTTCTGGGGAATGCAACAGAGGCAGGAGCCGGGGAAGGGTATGTTTTTTTTTTGTATGCTACCAGGGGCATAGAAACTGGTGGTGGGGGAAAAATATCCCCCCCCCCCCCCCCCCAGATTAAATGAATAGGGGACACAATAAATAGCAAAAATAAATGTAATGTATTACCAAATTTTGGCCACTAGAGGGCTATGGAGCAGTTTGTTTCCCATGAAAGCTGTGCATTGCACCTGGTGCACCAGTGGTAGATCCGCCCCTGCTTCCTGTCCTGGGAGTTGTCCAACCCTGATTTTGTTTGGGCCTCAGTACCAACGCTGATAGAGATTCACAGTATCCAAGGCAGCTTGGACATGAAAGGTTATCGAGAGATCAGAGTGACATACATTAGAACAAATGGTTCTGCATAAAAGGAGCATAGCTTTGATGTTCAGAGATAGTGGATAAATCATGGGTTTCTTAAGTAGAGTAGATTACTGCTGATTTAAGCATCCAGGGAGATGACAAGACAACCGCCATTGGCCTCAAGGATACATTGTATGTAATCACACTGCAATAAACTGTGTTTCATAAATTCAACACCTTTAGTACGCATTGCATGTGCAAAAACTATTGTTTTCTGCGAATGTCCTCACGTCGTCCTGTTGTTGTGAGGCATAAAACTGCAGATGGCTATTACAGCACATTTCATTTTACAGCTGACTGGTACAGTTACTTTAGAAATGCAGAAGAAAATGAAAGTCGGGATTCTGTTATCAGCAAACAAAGGCTTGGTTCTGTATCATTGAATCTATCTGAGAGCTACATACACTTAGGAAGAGCTTATCTGGTTTATTTTATGTAGATACCTTGACAAACTATAAACTATTCAATACTACAGACTTTTCAACCAAGAAATGCCCCATTTTATAGCTTTTTTTCCAGAGATGGATTTTGATTCATTTCCTCTCTTTAGGTGTAAATATATTTCAATTGCTCATACTAGCAGTTTATTATTCAGATTTTCCCTCGTTCTCATGGAACATCACAGCCTGTGAAATGCGTCACGGATCCATTATTAGGAGGAAACTATAATCGAGTTTATCGTTTTTTTGCATTCTTGTTTATATTCTAAGAAATTGTTGTGTTGCATTTATGATACCAGTTTTATCAAGGTGTCGTGATAGGGTAAGAATATAGTGATTTGTTAGATGTTCTGTATCGGGCATAACATAATATTTGTGCATAAAAATGAACCTAAATACCACATTCAGCTACCAGTAGTGTAAATGGAATAAAATATTTTTTTTGCCACACTGCACAGATTCCAGCATAGTTTTATTTCTTTGGAAATGTGAATAAATTAGTATTGTTAACATTATTTGCCCCCATAACACTAGGTTATCCTGTTCGCCATGCTACCTTTCAGGTAATGAGCATGTCAGTGTTATGATTGTATAATAAAACAGATTCATTGCATAACATAACACAACCAAAATAAGTTTGAGGCACCATTTTAAGATAGTGTCCTGTGAGATAATGCCCATTTAGGATGCAGCCTCTCGTTTGATTTTCTCGCCTGTGCCATTACAGAGGAGAGATCTTCTTCAGCATATCGGACTAACGGTAGACCAGAGATGAAAAGCCAGACAAATCTTTTCCACATGGGTGAAGCAGCAAACCCAACATGTGCCTTTTGCTTGTAATTGGCTCTGATTATCCTGATATCCTAGGTACACTGAGGGCCCTGATTTAAAGGACCACTGTCGTTCGAGAAAAAAGATGCATATTTGTCAAATATGTACCAAGTTAATAATTTTTGCAGCTGCCGTGGGCATAATGTAAATTGTCGAAGACTCTGTTTATGCATACAGGAATCCATTTTCAGTTTGTTTTATAAGATCCTGAGAGCTAGATGGCTGGAGTGTGTTTGTTGTTATAAGTGCAGGGAGGGGTGGGGGAGAAGAGAACAGACCAAAACCATTGGTTGATCATTAGATATTACTAATATTGACACCACACCCCTTTCCTGACTGTCCCAGATGCAGACTTTGTTCATCAAATTTATTGAACCAGAAATCTTCAGAAATGTAAATGCAACTCACTCACACACACACAACTTAAACCAATGTATCATGGATTCTGCCATGGTCCTGCCGAGGAATCAACATTTATTCATTTATAGTTAAAAAAAATAGCTGTATGGCTTTTTTCCTGAATAATTATGCTGCTCCACCCCTCAAAAAGCCAAAAAAGGGATCTAGCGTGTTATCCTTGCGCATTGTGTGCGTGCACTGTCAGGAGTAATGGATGCTGTATACCCCTTCCACTGGCCTCTGTTGTGTTAAGGTGGATTACTGCAGCTAGCAGCATATACATCAACAATGATATAGAAAGAGTCTATACAGATGGGGGGATCTGGGGGTGGTGGGGGATAGGAGACCTGAATGGAGCATGTGGGGGGGGGGGGGGTTAGGAGATCTGAATGGGGCATGTGGGTGGGTAGGAGATCTGAATGGGGCATGTGGGTGGGGGGTAGGATATCTAAATGGGGCATGTGGGTGGGGGGGGGGGGTAGGAGATCTAAATAAGGGATATTGGGGGGGGACAAGATTTGATATAATTGTTTATATATATATATATATATATATATATATATATATATATATATATATATGTATATATATACAAATATAGATCTTGTTTGCTCCTTCTTCATTTTATTATGTGTTTTGGTCAACATTGTGATGAAATAGCATTGCCTGTAATTCCATGTGTTAAGGGTGACGCTGTGCAAATGTTCTTGTTTTTATATAAAAGTTTTCACTAAGTTTAATTACCGTAATTAAATAATTAGATCATCAATAATGTAGTTTTCATATAAAATGTACTTGTGTCATTCTTAAGTCGTGTCATTCTATGTGTTAGAAGCTACAAAAACACTAAACATTTACACAGCTCTTTTTTTATATTCTGTAACCGCAATGTGTTCTTATAACCTATAATGATTATGCTTTAAATCCTGTCAATTTTGTGTTTTAGAAGTTTCTGACTAAAGAGCCCCTTTCATAATCATATCGCTCTCTTTTTTTTTTTAACTTTCTGTAAAACGTTTTTTTGAGTGCTGTTTGTATTTTTTCAGTCATGTAGAATCGGAGTACTCTCGTATGACGGACACAGAGCGGGACCAAATAGATCAAGATGCACAGACATTTCATGAGAACTTGCTCGGACGCAATTCAAACAGCTCAGAACAGAAGGTAACTGGATGAAATTACTTTGCTTCTTTGGCACAATTTCCTATGGAAATAAAACAATACATTGCGAGTATATTCACGTGTGTGTAGCATAATTCCCAAAAATTTGCCATGCCTGATAAGGATTTTGGGTAGTGATAGGCCACGGAGACTCAAATCATACCACTTTTTGTTTCTATCTAACTATAATATGGAATCTATGTAGGACTATGGGCCCTGCTCTCAGGTAGCCTCCAGAACAGGGTTTTGGATTTGGCTACAGTGCTAGAACCCACTCACACCTTTCCCTTATTTGGGGCTAATCCGTGTGACATGAGGCTGGAGAGACACTCTGACCAGACACTAAATATGGTGGATAGAAAGGTGATGGGAATACCCACTACTGTATTACCAGAAAGGAAAGAGTACATGATTCTGAGTACACTTGCAGTGAGGGAAAAAAGTATTTGATCCCCTGCTGATTTTTAATGTTTGTCCACTGACAAAGAAATGATCAGTCTATGATAATGTACAATAGGTGTATTTTAACACTGAGAGACAGAATAACAAAAACCACCCCAAAAAAATGCATGTCAAAAAAGTTATAAATGCAGGTCAATGAGTGAAATAAGTATTTTACCCCTTCGACTTAGTACTTGGTGACAAAACCCTTGTTGGCAATCACAGAGGTCAGATGTTTCTTGTAGTTGGCCACCAGTTTGGCACACATCTCAGGAGGGATTTTGTCCCACTCCTCTTTGCAGATCCTAAGCCATTAAGGCTTCAAGCCTGATGTTTGGCAACTCGAACCTTCAGCTCCCTCCACAGATTTTCTATGGGATTAAAGTCTGGAGACTGGCTAGGCCACTCCAGGACCTTAATGTGCTTCTTCTTGAGCTACTCCCTTGTTGCCTTGGCTGTATGTTTTGGGTCATTGTCATGCTGGAATACCCATCCACCACCCATTTTCAATGCCCTGGCTGAGGGAAGGAAGTGCTCACCAAAGATTTGACAGTACATGGCCCCGTTCATTGTCCCTTTGATGCGGTGCAGTTGTCCTGTCCCCTTAGCAGAAAAACACCCCCAAAGCATAATGTTTCCACCTCCATGTTTTATGGTGGGGATGGTGTTGTTGGGGTTATAGGCAACATTCCTCCTCCTCCAAACACGGCGAGTTGAGTTGATGCCAAATAGCTTGTTTTTAGTCTCACCTAAGCACGACACTTTCACCCAGTTCTCAGATGTTCATAGGCAAACTTCAGACGGGCCTGTACATGTGCTTTCCTGAGCAGGGGGACCTTGCGGGCGCTGTAGGATTTCAGTCCTTCACGGAGTGTAGTGTGTTACCAATTGTTTTCTTCGTGACTGTTCCCAGCTGCCTTGAGATCATTAACAAGATCCTCCTATGTAGTCCTGGGCTGATTTCTCACCGTTTTCATGGTCATTAAAACTCTACGCAGTGAGATCTTGCATAGAGCACCCGCCCAAGGGAGACTGGCAGTTAGTTTGTGTTTCTTCCAACTGTTGTCACCTTCTCACCAAGCTGCTTCGTGATGGTCTTGTAGCCCATTCCAGCCTTGGGTAGGTCTACAATCTTGTCCCTGACATCCTTGAGCACCTCTTTGGTCTTGGCCATGGTGGAGAGTTTGAAATCTGATTGATTGCTTCTGTGGACAGGTGTCTTTTATACAGGTAACAAGCTGAGATTAGGAGCACTCCCTTCAAGAGAGTGCTCCTAATCTCAGCTCATTATCTGTATACCAGAAATCCTGCTGATTGATAGGGGATTAAATACTTATTTCACTCATTGACCTGCAAATCAATTTATAACTTTTTTGACATGCGTTTTTCTTGTTTTTGTTATTCTGTCTCTCCTGTTAAAATACACCTACCATTAAAATTATAGACTGTAATTTCTTTGTCAGTGGACAAACGCTCAAAATCAGCGGGATTAAATACTTTTCCCTCACTGTACATGTCTAGTAGTCCAGGAGACTTGTTTTTTCCCCACCACAGAACAGTGTCCACTGCTGCTAAGGATTCTGGGTGGTGATATGCAAATGAGGTTCAAATTGTACAACATTTTGTGTCTCTAGCGCACTTAATATGGAAATCAGTTTGCCAGAACCAACCTCGTTCTGATACCCATAGAAGGATGAAATGGCAGTCTTGTGTGTGGGTTCTGGCACTGTAACCTCATCCATAGATCAGTTCTGAAGTCTGTCTGGGCAATTGTCAGAAATTAAAATTGATTGGATGTTTGTAAAGAAAAAAACAAACATAGAGTGGAAATTTTAGATAATTGAGCATTAAAATTAGATATTTTAAGCATGAAATGTCTAAAAAGATTCTACTAATTTTATGGCTGGTGATTAATGGACACGTGCTAGGTGATCAGTGGGAAGAGCGTGCCTACTTGCTATTCGTAAGAATAATTGCATAGGCTTTATCATTTGTAAGACTTTTTATACTGATATGACAGCTGGGCTTGATCTTCTCACCCATTTTAAGAATAAATCTCCTCAGATAGAAGTAGTAACAGAGAGATTATTTTTTTTAAATGAAGTTTTATGCTTAGTCCAATTTTACAATATTCTATTTTGAAGAACTTGAAATCCGTCAACATGTTTTTTGAATTTATTACTTTTTATATGCAATTATACATCTGTGTAACCTTTTTTTGTTTTTTTTGCTGGTCAACTTCTTGAAGGCAGGAGTAAGCTTTTGTCTGTACAATGGAAATGTTGGATCTAAAATTGCTACAAAAATATATACTTTAGCAGAGTTTTCATAGGCTCTTTAATCTCTGATAGCTAGTTTCCGTATAAGGGGGACGGGGGTTATCCTACTGGGTATTTCTCTCTATTTCGTCCTTACTCTATTCAGTGACTCTCTTCTCAAGCTACCACGCAATGGAAATGAGCAGGGAATATTAGCTTCGCTGAGCTCCGTAAGAATACATGACCAATCAGAATGATGTTTCCTGGATCTACTGTACAACTCAATTTCAATACCCATTGGTTTCCTCGTTGGTCGTCCTTGTCATCTGGACATTTGTATCAGTGCTTCTGCAATGACATCAACAATGTATAGCACATCCACATACACCACATGGTCATCAAAGTGCCATGTGCATGGGTGTGTATTGTGCTATATGCCAAACAACCATTGTCTGTGTGTTAATATTCCAAATTCATCTTCTCACCATTCTTTTCTCCATCCTACCTGACTTTCATTTCACCCTAACATATACAACGACACAGGGTCCAGGTAGAAAATGTTTTCTTTCATATATAAGAAATTCAGTAAACATGGTGAAGCTGTATAACACCTTGAGGACGATGAAAATATATGAAGAGATGTTTCATTCAATCGTAAAATTACATGATAAACATCTCTGTTCAGTGGAAACTCTGACATTGCAAGGGTCACATATTCGGGAATACAAATGCATCTTGTCCACAAGGGGGCACCAACTCCTGTACTGTTTAGCAATTCCATACATTGTAGTATCATTTGTATTACCATTTTTTATTTATAAGCTTCTAACAAGTTGCACACTGCTGTACAGATCGATTTTATGGATTGCAAAACAAATAGCATACAAGTACCCAAGGGCTCAGCTCATGAATGAGAAGTGACAGTACAACTTTAATTCAGCATGACAAAATGTAGCCTGTGCAATTGGAGATTTTGGACCTGACACACTAAAGGTCAAAGTGACAACAAGTCATTGCAAGATTCATTCTATCAACTGTATTAATAGGAATATTGTTTACCATGTAAGATCATATAGCAAAGCCTGTTACACCAATGATAACTGTCAAATCAAAAAATAAGGAAAGAAAATACACCTATGAACTAATGAAACTTAAACAAACTCAATAGCTAAAGTGTCATAGACAATAATAGTATAGGCCAAAACTATAAAACATAAAACTTTTATTTCTCTCATTAAGAAAAGATATAAAAACAAAAAACGACAAATAAAATATTAATAAACAATTTCCTCTAAATTACAATCTATTATACACATGATAGTCTGTAAGTAATCCCACTATTGAAAATAAAGACAACTGGTTACTATGTTTATACTACTTGTATAATGGTGGTATAGTGGGTACACATCAGTCATTAGAAATACCTACTATCACTACAAAGTAATTTTCCATCTGGCGTATCGGCTTCTTGCAAAAGACTTTGGTGTGACATCATCAAAGACAAACAGGATTCGTCCGACACGCGCGTTTCGAGTAGGGCTTCTTCTCGGGCCGTGAGTCAGTAGAGGAGGGAGTGTTTTAAATACAGGTAAGTATAATTGGTATATTAACCCTTTTCTTGCTTCTATCTTTCAGCCAATCTTAATCATGGAAACCGAATCCTCTCTCAGCTGTTGAAAAAAGAATATACCTTTATTATCCATAATAAATGCACATCTTTATTATCAAAGGGAAAAAAGAGAAGGCATATATGATATTAAAGATGTAAATTAAAATGTATCTACAACGTGTGTGTTTTATATCTAAAAAAATATGTCTAATAATACAAATAGATATATACTGCCATATATTTATATAAAAATCTATATAAATATATGGCAATATATACCTAATTGTATTATGATGACGTCACACGGCGGGCTTTTGCGAGAAGCTGATACGACAGATGGAAAATTACTTTGCAGTGATAGTATGTATTTCTAATGACGTATACTCACTATACCAACATTATACAAATTAGATTATGCTTGAGTATTAAATGGGTGTTTATGAATTGTGATGAAATATGCGACTGTTAAAAAGAATAAGAATTAAAACAGGCTAGCACAATAACTCTGATATATATTTATAGTGAATATCGACCATTGTGTAATATATGGAATTATACTTGAATGGTGATTTTAATGTCACATGTAGCAGACAATGTGGAAATGTTTAATATATGTTGAGAACAATTTACTAAAAGATCTATGATGGCTCATATTCATATGTGGTCATTATACTAGTAATTATTATATAGTATAGATAGAATCTTTTTGTCTACACAAAGGGCAAGTGATGGGTTCTAGTCCAAACTCCATCACATACAAGACCAGGGACCCTTAATCTAATTAGGACCACTATAGATGTAGTTCAACTATTCAAACATAGTAACCAATAGTCTTTATTCTGAATAGTGGGATTACATACAGACTATCATGTGTATAATAGATTGTAATTTAGAGGGTTTTGTTTATTAATATTATATATTTTATTCATCGTTTTTTGTGTTTATACCTTTTTTTTAATATGGGAGAAATAAAAGTTATATTTTATAGTTTTGGCCTATACAATTATTGTCTATGACATTTTATCTATTCGGTTTAAGTTTCACTAGTTCATAGGTGTCTTTTTCTTTCCTTATTTTTTGATTTGATTATTCATTTCATCTTCCTAGGCAAGGTTTTCTATGTGACTATAGGCAATTGAGAATATACATGATTTTATCAAGTTAGATTTGCTATTTAGACAATAAATAGACCACATAGAACAAACTCTGGTATATTATCTTGTTTCTTTCGTTTTGTTACCAATGATAACCGTACAAGACAATTACTGCCATGTGTTAAAGTGTTAATTGCTGGAAAAATCATAAGTTCTGTATATAGGTGCCATCTGTTGCAACAATATCCTTATAAGAACAAGCAGAAATATCACTGTTATGAAAAGTTGTAGGTAATAAAATGAAAGGTGATGCTTCTTTTATATTAAAGGACCACTGTAACACCTTGGCAAGGGGGAACTAGCTATTTTAATTATGCATTTATCATTATTAAAGTTCCTAATTAATAATTTATAACAGCAATATTTAATATTAAATTCATTTTCAAAGATTAAAGTATCGGCCTCCAGGTGAGTGTTTGATTGCATTGTTATAAAATGATTAAAGGCATATGTAAATTTCCTGGATTATGAATGCATCTGATACAGGAGAATCAGTAGTGTATTCAAACATTTTTTTTTGCATGAAAAAAATCCCCAAATAAGCATTTAAAAACTTACCTTGAAGTTAGCAAAATGTTATGTAAAATCAGAGTAAAAACCCCCTTCAAACCCAGGCTAAATTAGCATAAAATTCATAATTCATTTGGCCTATCAGGAAGAAACATTTGTATCAAACTCTGGGGTTCCTGTTTGTGCTGTAAAGCAGCCTGGGGTATGTAGTGTGGCACAGTGTCAGAATGTCTCTCTGTGCAGCACATGCACACTTGACTACCACCCCTGCAGATTGTCCATTCCCTGCATCAACTACTGCTGCTGGAGTTCTTTCCTTCCTCTCTCTGGCAGAGCTAAGCAGCAGCTGAGCCTGCTTGTGTCAATACCACACAGCGAACAGTGGGGCGGGTCACATCGCAGCAGTCCCTTTGGGGCTGACATCAGCAGGTGAATAATAGGTTAAAATTGATTCCCAAATGCTGCATTCTGATTGGGATTTTTAGATATTAATAAAAATAAAATGTTTTCTGAAATATATCTTTTTGTTATCTGTGTCCTTGAAGATGGGCACAGAGAGAAATAACAAAAAAAGGGGATGAACGTTTTTATGTGGCTTAATTCTGTTATGAATTGCCACATACTAGATTTTTAAAAAACAATCTTTAATGAAAATTATTAAAAATATTATAATTAAAATCCGATTTGTTTAAAACAAAGAATATATACAAACAGATCTCTGAATTTTTTCTCCAGAGAATACAATGACATCACGACAGTAATTGGTTTAGATATAATGTGATATATTTTTTATTTTTAAAAACGGCTTATAACAAATATATTTTTGTCCCTTAAGATTTTTACAATTTCTCTACAGCTGCCAAGTGAATATAGCAGGTGATATTAGTGTTTTACAAATATTGGTTAAGTTGCTCTATAAATTTGCAACACTAACATATTAGAATAAGTGACTAGTGAGACTTTAAATGTTGCTTTTAATATAACAACATTAATATCTGTGTAAGTGATAATTTACTATTCACAAAGTATATTGACAAATATATTCGTTATTTTTTTTTTACATTAGCTAATTAAATGTGATAAAATTCAAATGAAAAAATAAAATAGTGAAAGAATGAAAAAAGTGCTATACATTCTATACAAAAGTGGTGGAATTTATCCACTTAGCTGAATATATAACTTCTATGAATAGTTTATTAGTTTATACTGTTGGCCTTATCAAGATGTCTTGAGATTAAGACTATATGTCGGTATGTTGTCGATACTATTATGAACAATAACGTTTTAGAATTCAATCAGTTCTGTATATTGGATTACATGCATACATTTCCATAAGTAAGTTTTACTGCTTTTGTCACAAATGTTAATCAGTCTGACTGTGATTACCTTGTGACACTATCTTGGCTCGTGTCACTACTACATCCTACTATTGTTCAATTACATAATAAAGATATTTATGTTGCTGAAATAAACGTTGTATTTATGTTTCTCACACTCTGTGTAATCTCTATGAGACCGCCATTTCACAAGCGGCAACTTCAGCAATAATTACCTTGTGGCCGCTTCTCGGCCTTTTGGCTAAGATCAAGTGTAGTACCGTTCCTGAAATAGCTGGTCTGCCACACCAGTCATGAAGGGGCGGGAAACCTTGGTCTGGCCAGGGGCCGAGGGGATCTGAGCTTGGGGCTTAGGGGAGTCTTCCTTCCAGCTCCCCCAAAATAGCACCAGAGCACTTTTCCTTTTGAGCACTTCACGGGCCCCCCAGCCAGGACCTTATGGTTTGTCGGGGGATCCCATATTTTGTTTTTGCCCCTAGCCTTCGGGTTGGGGGAGCACGCACAGTGCACTCTGGGCCAGAGAGATTGGTGAGAGAGGTCTGATGGGGTTTGTGTGAGAGGCCCCATCAGAGGCTGGCACAATCACGGATTGATTTTTTTGTCAACTCAAGAAGCACATGTTTTTGCACGTAGGAGGCACGATGGCACGAACCCCCGAAGCTATTTTCAATAAAAAAAAATAATAATAATTACCTTGTGGCAAAACAAGGCCGCTACTATACCAACTATATTTTCTGCAAACTTAAGGGCAAGCTATTAATATATCTCTTGGTTCTACTATGATAAACACAACAAGTTGGAAACTGGCCATCTATGCTGTTTCCCTCGTGGTTCTACTATGAGAGACCACTACACCTTCTGTATCATTATAGGGCTGAGTAGGTTATACCTTGTGGTTCTACTATGAGAGACCACTACACCTTCTGTATCATTATAGGGCTGTGTAGGTTATACTTTGTGGTTCTACTATGAGAGACCACTACACCTTCTGTATCATTATAGGCTGAGTAGGTTATACCTTGTGGTTCTACTATGAGAGACCACTACACCTTCTGTATCATTATAGGGCTGAGTAGGTTATACCTTGTGGTTCTACTATGATGGGCCACTACACCTTCTGTATCATTATAGGACTGAGTAGGTTATACCTTGTGGTTCTACTATGAGAGGCCACTACACCTTCTGTATCATTATAGGGCTGAGTAGGTTATACCTTGTGGTTCTACTATGAGAGACCACTACACCTTCTGTATCATTATAGGGCTGTGTAGGTTATACTTTGTGGTTCTACTATGAGAGACCACTACACCTTCTGTATCATTATAGGCTGAGTAGGTTATACCTTGTGGTTCTACTATGAGAGACCACTACACCTTCTGTATCATTATAGGGCTGAGTAGGTTATACCTTGTGGTTCTACTATGATGGGCCACTACACCTTCTGTATCATTATAGGACTAAGTAGGTTATACCTTGTGGTTCTACTATGATGGGCCACTACACCTTCTGTATCATTATAGGACTAAGTAGGTTATACCTTGTGGTTCTACTATGATGGACCACTACACCTTCTGTATCATTATAGGACTGAGTAGGTTATACCTTGTGGTTCTACTATGAGAGGCCACTACACCTTCTGTATCATTATAGGGCTGAGTAGGTTATACCTTGTGGTTCTACTATGAGGGGCCACTACACCTTCTGTATCATTATAGGACTGAGTAGGTTATACCTTGTGGTTCTACTATGAGAGACCACTACACCTTCTGTATCATTATAGGACTGAGTAGGTTATACCTCGTGGTTCTACTATGAGAGACCACTACACCTTCTGTATCATTATAGGACTGAGTAGGTTATACCTTGTGGCTCTACTATGAGAGATCACTACACCTTCTGTATCATTATAGGGCTGAGTAGGTTATACCTCATGGTTCTGCTATGAGAGATCACTACACCTTCAAAATCATTATAGGACTGAGTAGGTTATACCTCGTGGTTCTACTATGAGAGACTACTACACCTTCTGTATCATTATAGGACTGAGTAGGTTATACCTCGTGGTTCTACTATGAGAGACCACTACACCTTCTGTATCATTATAGGACTGAGTAGGTTATACCTCGTGGTTCTACTATGAGAGACCACTGCACCTTTTGTATCATTATAGGACTGAGTAGGTTATACCTCGTGGTTCTACTATGAGAGATCTCTACACTTTCTGTATCATTATAGGGCTGTGTAGGTTATACCTCGTGGTTCTACTATGAGAGACCACTACACCTTCTGTATCACTATAGGACTAAGTAGGTTATACCTCGTGGTTCTTTTTTAGACACCACTACTATACCCCAAAGTTCTAAATGCAATTGAACATATATATGGGCTGGATATAGTATACCTCGTGGTCCCTCTACACCTGGGCCACTACATATACCTTGTATGGGACAGTATACGCATGTAAGATCTTCATGGGACCTCTGTATAAGAAGCTATAGCATATTATCAGTTTTGCTTCAGCCGTTTTTTTTTTAGCCAAAGTGACTTCATCAACACCCGACGTACGTTTCGTGAGATCTGTGGATCTCGGCTCATCAGGAGCATATATCAAAGATGCTTTTTGCCTAAGGAGTTCAGAAATGTATTAATCGTGCTAACTTCGATATGCCTTTAAGGTAATGGGGGTTGCTGAGAGATCAGTCTAAATGGTTTAAGAACAACTCCATTTGATAAGAAATGATAAACGATGATTCATAGGCTGCCACCACAGCAAAAGTTTGTTACCAAAGGAAATCATTCTACAGCCAATGGAGATCAATGTGTTTATTTTTTAATTTTCTGTCTGAAACCAACATGAGGGCATAATCTATACTCAAGTATGAAAGATAGTCAAGGACTGTAAGTAAAGCAATATGTGTCGGCTGGTTTAGTCAATAAGGGCCAGTGTAAGAGATTTTCATATTAAACCTACTTTTAAATTCACTATTAATTAACATAAAATACTTGTGCAAACAGCAGCAAATCAAACAATATAATATAAAAACACAGTTTACCTCATTAAGGGCTATTGCTGTACCCCTCCCCACCTTTCTCATTAAACTGAGCTCTACTGAAAGGAAGTAAAAAAATTGAGATAGCATTAGTCAAGCCGTACCAAGATGGCCTAATCAATGTTATCCCGGTTGAAATATTACACTTACTTTTTAGTAGTGCTCAGGGCAACTAGAGAGGTGGGGAGGTGTACAGCTGTGGCCATTAATGAGGTAAACTGTACTAAAATTATATTTTCTGGCATGTTTTTCTGCTTTTTGCCCATGTATTTTAATGTTAACTAATGGTGAAATAAAAAATAGGTTTCACATGAAACGTGCTTAAAGTACCCCTGGAGACCCATCATTTCAATACAATCTTTTGAAGAACTGCTCTTAACAATGGGCACAGTTTGGAAAATACAACCTTTAAAACTAGTGTATGCAATAATGCTGTAATAGGCGGCAAAATGTTTTGTGACCATAGCTTTGATGGGGGAGAATTGTGAGGTGAGGTGCTGTGGTGGTGTTAGTTGCCATGGCAACAGTGACAGTTGCAAAGTGAACACTAGCTTTCTGCATGAGACTAAGTGCTGTTTGTGTCATGAGCTCAGAGGAATGGGAGCAGAACATTATCCTAACATATTCCTATTCAGTCCCTGGATCATTTACTAACTGCCATCTTACCCAGATCCTTAAGCAGATCTTCCAGAGGAATCCCTAGTACCAGTACACAGAAACTTGCAGAGGAGAGGACCTAACCGGTGGAATCCATCCTCTTAACATGTTTATTTCTTGTATGCAGATGGTCTAAATTTCTTCTGTTGAAATCTGGCATTCCTTAATGTGGATGTGTGTGTGTTTGAGTTTTTCAGTTGTGTCTGACTCTCTGTGACCTCATGGACTGTAACACACCAAGATGATCCATTAGGTATTCATGGCAGAGATACTGAAATGGGTTGTCAGTTCATTCTCCAGTGGGCCACAGCATACAGCTCCTGGTATTCCTAGGTGGTCTCCCATCCAAGTACCGACCAAGCCCAACACTACATGGCTTCAGGGTGGTGTGACCTCTAAGTTCCAACCCAGGTTGCAGCAGTGAAAGCACTGAATCCTAACCACTGGACCACCAGGGAACCCTTAGTACAGATTAGTTACATATAGTAGTGAATATGAATCCTAAAATTAGATCATACCTATAGGCCTATAGGGATTCTTTTTTAGTGTGAATTTGGGTTATATATAAAATAGGTGTGTCTTATTTTTAACAACAAAAAACCTTCTATTGTATTGTGTATTTATTTTGAATTGCCCTTGAACATTTATGTATTTTCTTGAAATGTATATCCTGGTCTCAAATGTATCTGAAACAAATATAAATCACAATTTCACCTTTTAGTATGACAACCGTGTCATGTCACTCTGCAGCAGCCAATGGCATTATGTTGTTTGGTTTGGAAACCTGGAGGGATTTCAAAGGCCAATCTATACAAATAAAGTACTTATTTCTGTCTACAACCCTGGAGAAAATGTTTCCCTTTCAATTTGCCACATAATCTGATATCAAACATAGCAATTCATTGTACAAAAATATTTTAAGGAACAGCCCGGGCTATACATACTGTATATATTCCAGCATTTGTTATACAAGAATCGTGTTTTTAGAAACAAACTGTGAAGCCATCCATAATATATATATATATATCCCCTTCTGTATCGCTGTGAGCTAAACTATGTAGAGTCACCCTAGATGGGCAGGTAATAGCAGAGAGGTCAGACAGATCACAGTCCATTGGAGAAGGAACTGGCAGCCCACTCCAGTGTCTTTGCCATGAAAGCCTTATGGATAGGTACAACCAGACTCAAGATGTGCCTAGAGTACTGCATCCATAGGGCCACAGAGAGTCAGTCACGACCGAACGACTAAACAACACTATATATATTAAATTAAGCTTATTTGCTGAGGTCTTAATGCTCTCTGTACCTTTCCCATGACTCAAATTCAAGAAATAGTGTTTGTGTGAGCTTATAGATTGCAAGATCTTAAGGAAGTTCACAGTGGAATAGAACGTCCAACCTATTTACATACAGAAAATCTTTCACTTTCTTTCAATAGTGCTCAGAACAATGAGAGGTCAGGAAGGCCATTATTACTTTATGGTGGATCTCCAATGGTTCATTCCAACAGATATATTGATTGAACCAAGAAAATATAGTAGGCAATGCTTTTTTCTATTTAGTGACATTACAAACAAAAAAACATACAGTATCTTTCAATATGATGGGAATTAATTTAAGGCTATTACTGACAAATGTAATCGTTTGGGTAGTATTTTCCTTCAAGATTACTTTGTCTTCCTTACTTTTATTCCTTCTTGTGTTGCCAGCCGTAATGTTTGTGTTTTTATTAAATGTAAAAATCTCCAATAAAGAGGCTTGGATGGTGTATTACGGTAATGTTATTAATTGATAATCATAAAACTGACATTAAATCAGCAAGACATTAGGGGGTTACATTTAATAGAATACCAGGTTTTCTATCCCCATCTGGAAGAAGAATACTACCTAAAGGGGCACATTCCTGTTGCCCACTCAATATAGGTTAAATTAATTTCCTTGTCTTATTGAAAGATAATGCGTGGTCGTTTTTCTTAGTAAGAACAGTAAAAAGCCAAAAACATGTTTCCTGTATAGAACAATATCGCACTAAACAATTCCTCTCGCTCATTTTCTTGCTCAGTATATCTCCATATCTGTTGTGAGTAACCGTTGATGATCCACCATAAAGCAATATAAGACACTTGACTGTAATTGTTTGTGTGGGAGCCATGTTGATAGGTGTTCCTTTCATCTGGTAGTTGTGTTACATAACCAGGGGCGGTGGCCTCTCTCCCCTTATCTCTGTACTGTAAG
>CM050163.1:53675390-53830390 GCA_027410445.1 Discoglossus pictus
TTGGGGATGTCCATTCAGGAATGGCAATGCCAGATAGAGCTGTTCCCTCTAACAGCCGGGAGAACAGTTCTACTGGAGGAGTGGGAGGGCAGAATAGGCAGAGCAACAGACAGGTTTTGGTGCTAGGGGACTCTATTATTAGGAGGGTAGACAGGGTGATTTGTCACCCAGATGCCAGCAATCGAACAGTTTGCTGTCTCCCAGGTGCTCGGGTTCTCACTTCGGTACAATCTTTACAGCAGGGATGGATTGCACCTTAATGGTGAGGGAGCTTTTGTGCTAGGGGATAGAATGGTAGAAAGGCTGGAGGAGTTTTCAAACTACTAGTTGGGGGGGGGGGGACTAGATATAAGTAATGGGTTAGAAAGTGTGGAGGGTATAAGGGATGAATTAACTTATAGGGGAGGAGATGGGGGGAGAGGTAGTATAGTCAATAGGGAGGTAGTACTAAGTAACTCAAGTACAGTGGCAGGCACTACTCATAACATAAGGTGTATGCTTGCTAATGCCAGAAGCTTGCCAGGAAAATGGGAAAGTTAGAATTATTAGCAATTAATGAAAAATGAGATTTAATAGGCATTACTGAAACATGGTGGGATCAATTTCATGACTGGACTGTTAATCTGGATGGTTATAACCTATTTAGGAACGATAGAGGCAATGGTAAAAGAGGAGGAGGGATTTGTCTGTATGTTAAGCCTGAATTTAAGCCTATAGTCAGAGAAGATATTTATGGTGGACCTAGTGATAAAGTTGAATGTAGGAGTATGCTATAAACCCCCAAATATAGCTGAAAGTGAGGAAATACAAATATTGTTACAGATTGAAAATGCAGCTAAGCACGGGCAAGTTCAAATCGTGGGAGATTTTAATTACCCTGAAATAAACTGGATAAATGAGACCAGCAGTTCAGCTAAGGGGAGCAGGTTCTTGAGTACACTCAGGGATCATTATCTGGCCCAGGTTATACAAGGGCCTACTAGAAATGAAGCTATCTTAGATTTAGTAATCTCAAATAATATTGATACAGTATCAAATGTTGTAATAGGGCAATCGTTGTGAAACAGTGATCACAACACAGTCTTATTTGAGGTTTGAATGAAAAAAAACTAAATTTTAAGGGGCCACAAAAACTCTTAATTTTAAAAGGGCAGATTGTAACTGTCTAAGCAATACAAAGTATAAACTGGGACAGAGAACTGATAGGTAAAAAGACTGAACATAAATGGACAACATTTTAATCCTTACTAAATATACATACATATCGACATATGCCACGTGGGAATAAAAGTAAAAGGAGTAAATCACAACCCATGTGGCTTAACAATGATTTAAAGATCAAGATACAGAGTAAAAAACAGGCATTTAATATTAAATGATAAAAACAAGAGGGGACAGAGGTTACTTTACGGGAGAAAAAGAAAAATCAACTAACCCTAAAATATTTTTTAAGTATATTAATGGGAAGAAGGCGAGGACAGAAGCTATAGGTACATTACAATGTGACACAGGCCGTCTGACAATTAATTAATAACTAATCTGCATATTGCAGATCAGAGGAGACCTTAAAAGGTTGAACTTGATGGACTGAAAGTCTTTTTTCAACCTTAATTACTATGTAACTATTAATTTTACAAAACTTGAAACCTGTGCGATGTACACTCAGCAAAAACTGGAATCTTTTTTCTTTTTATGCTGTTTTGTTTGTATCCATCCCTCTGAAATTCAATAATTTCATCTCTATTTTTAGGTAAAAGTTGCAGTCAATTGTAGAAATAAAAAGTACACATACAGTACATATGGATGCAGTTGGTTGCTACGAAAAAAAAGAGTGTGAGTGCTTAAATATTGTGTATTTAAAACATCAATTACATGAAAAAGGCCACCACTCTCCTAATGCATTAATCTCACATGATTTAGTATCTCTCACATGAGCATGCCCATTTAATAGATCTATACAGGTAGAAAGGCTTAATGATAAGACCTTAATATTTTTGTATTATAAGACTTTATCATTACTGAGACCTATATGGGCATGCTCATATTGATTATTACCCCCACTGTGGGAGATGATTAATCACATGAATTAAACCCATTAGGAGAGTGGAAGGGCTTTTTGTGTAACTTATGCTTCAAACACACAGGCCCTCATTCAATTGCTATTTGGCCAATTGAATAAGGCTCTAAATAAGCACAAAACATATATTTTTTAAAGAAGTTTTTAGTTAGTAAACATCTATCCAAAAGCAAGGTTTTCACTAACTAAAAACTTATTTTAAAAAAAATATGCTCTGTGCTTATTTAGAGCCCTATTCAATTGGCCAAATCGCAATTGAATGAGGGCCACAGCGTTCAAGTTCTTTTATCTAACAATATAAATTGTTATATAAACTATATAAATTGTTAACAAAAATAGTCAGAGGTGCTCATCTGAGAATGAACAACACCTAAGTAAGTTTGTTCTATAGATCTGGTTACCTACTCAGGGAGCAACCTATTGTATCTCACTTGTGTCCTTCACAGGGAGAAATATCCTGTAGCATATCAGTCTGGTCTCACCCAATAGAGTGATCCAGCCCCCAAATATCAGGCCATTCTACCCTAAACAGGAGAAACAGCAAACCCCAGATGTACGTTTTGGCCTTTATTGGGCCTCATCAGTGAGGTGCAGTTGTACAAATTGTGGTGCTCATGCAATTGTGTTAATTTAATAACTAGTTATCACTAAATTAAAGGGCCATTAACCTCACTGTAAGCGCTCTTCATGATGTGAAAGAGCACAGGGTTGTATGTTAAAATCTAAAGTCTGTTTAAATACAAAGTCTATCCTGCCTACTGGCAGTTGCATAAGTAAAACAGATAGCTGAGCCACAGAAGACAGTGATTGATAGCAGTTTTTTCCTGGACCCAGGGCGGAACTGACCAGTTGACCTATAAATGACCTGCTTAGGTGAGTCCAGCATTCCATGCTCTGCACAGATGGATTTGTTAAAGGTGAATTCCTTTTTTCTCTCCTTTTGCTCGGGTTGGCGGTGGGCAGTCTGTGATGCATGTTAACACAGATTTTACTTTATTTGATTTCTCAGTGAAAAATGCATGTAATTTCAAAAAGTATTTCAACATGCTTTTAGGGGATCTTTACTGTGATGTGGTGCAAATTGAGCTGAATTAAGTGGCCCTCTTTAAGTATTTTAAAGAAAAAACAACTTACATTTGAAGTTTAGTGTAATGGGTTTCAGAAGACCCGATCCTCTCCACTGCCTGCCAGGTGTCCAGGGGTTGAGAGAGGATATGCTTTGGGGCTGCCCTAATATAATATCAGTTAGTTGCATCAGCATGAAGTATCCATTCACTCTACCATAATATATACAGTAAGCTTGCACATTGTTATTTTTCAGTGCCATTCAACAATAAATTGAAAACAGTTAGTGAAAAAAAAACAGTATCTCATCCAAACCAAATTATTTTATTTAGCTTAAAAAATAATGAATTTTAAAAGTGTATCTACTGCATTTTGTACTAAGTATGCGTGGAAGATTGTAGGGAAGGATGTTTATTGTGAGTCATTTCTAGAAATTAAGGAGGAAAATCTGCTATATAGAAAACATGCATTATCTTGGCAATATAATCAGAATAGGGAGCTCGTGTGCAGCATATCAATGTTTTCTTACATTATCTGAATAGTAATGATGGGAATATTTTGTTATTCTGTCAGAGTGATGAATGTTGCACAGTGTATTTTTCTCGGATTAGTTTGTATGTATTCAGATGATGGTGAATATTAATAAACAAACTGTTTTGGGTGAGAAGATGGAATATTGGAAGAGCCCAGGAAACCTATACATTTGTACATGTGTATTTGTGCAATTAAGAATTGATATATACAGATTTTATATATATACTGCAATACTCTTTGTATTATTAATATTCTGATCTTTCCCTTTCTCCCTCTCGCGGTTATATTTCTCTCTTCATCTCTGTCCCTCTCTTTGCCTGTCTTGTCATTCTCTTTCTTTCTCTCCAAGTATTCCTTCCTCCCTTCGTCTCTTCCACTATCATTCTCTTTCTCTCCATCCCAACTCTCATTTCTATTTACTCTCTTCATTTATTTATTTTCTCTCCTTTGCCTTTTCTCACTTTCCATCTCTCTTTTCTCTCCTCTATTTTTTTCCTACTATCTATTGCGGATTCCCACTAAGCTCATTCTCTAGTGTTTTACTTCCTAAGTGAATGTCTGACTCTGTATGAGGTTGGACAAAGTGAGACAGTCAATAGTCTTTGCGCAGGATCCTAGAACTTTCGCTCTCGCTCGCTAGCTCTTTTTCTCGCTCGCTCTTTTTCTCGCTCGCTCTTTTTCTCGCTCACTCCCTTGCTCCTTTTCTCGCTCACTTACTCTTTTTCTCGCTCGCTCGCTCACTTGCTCTTTTTCTCGCTCGCTCACTTGCTCTTTTTCTCTCTCTCTTTTTCTCTTTCTCTCTCTCCTGCCTCGTATATATCTTCTTCTTTCTCTTCTCAACCCTTTCTCTCCCTTTCTTTCCCTCCTCTTGTCCCCTCATATCTCTCTCCTTCCTCTCCCCTTCTCTCTCTCCCTCATCTCCCCTCAGATCTCTCTCTCCCCCCTTCACTATACTACACAGCCTGAAACCAAACCATATAGATTTTTGAATGCTACATTTAATTCTATATATAAGCGCACTCTGGTCTGAGAAAAACGGTATCAGCAACACACTCTTTAAAGCTTCTTTAAAGAGCTGTGTTTAAAGTGAGGTTTTAAATGTTTTGAGGCAAGAGGATAATCTGGTGGAGCGAGGCAAGGAGTTCCAGAGACTAGGGGCAGCCAGAGCAAAGTCCTGGAGGCGGAAGTGACAAGAGTTGTAGAAAGAAGAAGGTCATTAGCAGAACGAAGAGGGCGGGTGGGGTAGTATTTGGAGATGAGAGCAGAGATGTAAGGGGGAGCGTTATTGTTGAGGGCTTTGTAAGTTCGGGTCATGATTTTAAATTATATTCTTGAGGCTAAGGGAAGCCAGTGGAGAGATTGACAGAGAGGTGATGCCGGCACTGAACGTTGTGTACGGAAGATGAGTCTAGCAGAGGCATTCATAATGGATTGAAGTGGAGATAGTCGGGTGGTGGGTAGGCCAGCAAGAAGCGAGTTGCAGCAGTCTAGTCGAGAGATGATGAGAGAGTGTATAAGGATTGTAGTTGTGTCTTGTGTAAGATAGTGACGAATTCTGGAGATGTTTTTTAGATGGAGAAGACGAGATTTAGTTAGTGATTGTATGTGAGGGATGAAAGACAGAGCGGGGTCCAGTAGAACTCCAAGACCGCTGGCTTGGGAGGTGGGGTGATAATGTTATTGTTGACAGTGAGAGAGATGTGAGGTATTGATGCTGAGGGAGCGGGAGGGATGATTAGTAGTTCAGTTTTAGACATGTTGAGTTTGAGATGGTGGGTGGACATCCAAGAGGATATGCTAGAGAGAGTTGGAGACGTGTGTTAGAAGGGAAGGGGATAGATCTGTTGCGGAGAGGTAGATTTGGGTTTCATCTGAATAGAGATGATAATCAAGCCCAAAAGAGTTAGAGGGTACCAAGTGAGGAAGTGTAGATGGAGAAGAGGAGGGGGCCGCTCCAACAGTTTGGAATCCAGGGGAAGCAGAGAGATAGGGCTGTAGTTAGATGCAACGTCAGTCAGATGAGGGTTTTTTAAGGGTGGGTATAACTATGGCATGTTTTAGAGAAGATGGAAACATGCCAGTAGTAAGGGAGAGATTGAAAATATGTGTGAGACAGAGATGAGCTGAGATGAAATAGGATCCCGAGGACAGATAGTAAGGCCAGTGGATGATAGCAGTTTGGAGACTTCATAATCTGTAGCCGGATGAAAGCAGTTCAAAGTGGCTGTGGTATTGGAGAAGGGAGAAGACTGGGTGTTGTTGGTTGGTTTAGAGGGTGGAATGTGAGAGCCACTATGAGATAAGAGTTCATTGCGGATGTTTTGAATTTTATGAATGAAACGGTTGGCAAAGTCTTCAGATGTGAGAGATGAAGGGATGGGAGGAGGTGGTGGGCAGAGGAGAGTATTAAAAAGTGGCAAACAGACGCTTGGGGTTAGAGTACAGAGTTGATATTAGTGTTGTAAAGTACTGCTGTTTGGCAAGGTTAAGGGCAGAGGAACAGGAGCGTAACATACATTTGTAGTGGAGGAAATCTGCTGAAGTGCGTGATTTCCTCCATAATCGTTCAGCATTGCGGGAGCACCTCTGCATGTATCGTGTTTGTGTAGTGTGCCATGGTTGTGGATGAGAGCGAGGGCATCTGCGTGTGGATGTGGATGTGGAGGCAGAGTGTCAAGGATGGAAGAGAGAGTACAGTTGTAGAGTGAGGTGGCAGTGTCAGGGCAGTTGAGGTTGGTGATGGGACTGAGAAAGGGTTGGATAATAGTGGAGAGCTGAGTAGGGTCAAGTGCTCACAGGTTTCTGTTTGTGATAGTGGCAGGGGTTGGAGAGGGGAGGTGAGAGGGTGATGTGGTGAAGTTGAAGGTAAGGAAGTGATGGTCAGATAGGGAGAGTGGATGGATGACTGGGTAGGAGTGTCCAGCATGATGAATAGAAGAATCTGTTAGTTGTGAGAGGTTAAGGGAAGGGGTGAGTGCAAGCAGTTTGGCTGCTGTTGGGGAGGTGGGAGTGTCAACAGCAATGTTAAAATATCCAAGTACCAGTGAAGGAGAGAAAGTGGAGGAGAGAAAGTGAGGGAGCCAGGCAGAAAAGTGATCAAGAAATTGAGAGGGAGAAATAGGTGAGAAGAGGCGGATTGTGTGAACTTCAAAGGATGAGAATTGGAGGGATGGGACAGGGGGTATGAGGTGAAATGTACAGCGAGTGGAAAGCAAAATACCCACACCACCACCTTTGTTCCCAGGTCTAGGTGTGTGGCTGAGGTGAAACCCACTGTGGGAGAGTGCTGCAGGGGAGGTAGTGTCTCAGAAATGGCAATGCCAGATAGAGCTGTTCCCTCTAACAGCCGGGAGAACAGTTCTACTGGAGGAGAGGGAGGACAGAATATCCAGAGCAACAGGCAGGTTTTGGTGGTTGGGAACTCTATTATTAGGAAGGTAGACAGGGTGATTTGTCACCCAGATCCCAGCAATCGAACAGTTTGCTGTCTCCCCGGGTGCTCGGGTTCGTCATCTTGTGGATCGGGTAGATAAATTATTGGGAGGGGCTGGAAATGAACTGGCGATCCTGGTACCTATTGGTACCAATGACAAAGTTAGTGGAAGATGCAGATTCCTAAAGAATGCTTTTACAGAACTAGGGAATAAGTTTAAAGAAAGGACCTCCAAGGTTGTATTTTATGAAATGCTACCAGCACCATGTGCTAGCCCAGGGAGACAGAAGGAGCTTAGGGAGGTTAATGCATGGCTAAAAAAGTGGTGCACTAAAGAGGGGTTTGGGTTTTTAGAACACTGGGCTGGCTTCTCACTTGGGTACAATCTCTATAGCAGGGATGGATTGCATTTTAATGACTAGGGAGCTGCTGTGCTAGGGGAAAGGATGGTAGAAAGGCTGGAGGAGTTTTTAAACTAGTAGGTGGGGGCGAGGGACTAGATAGAAGTAATGGGGAAGTAATTGTAGAGGGGGTAAGGAATTAACTAGTCATGTAGGAGGAGATGGGGGAAGGTTAGTATAGTCAATAGGGAGGTACTGCTAAGTAACTCAAGTATAATGGCATGCACTCCAGAAGAACAGACTCATAACATAAGATGTACAGTGCCTTGCAAAAGTATTCACCCCCCCCCCCCCCCCCCCCTTGGCATTTTTTGTGTTTTGTTGCCTCACAACCTGGAATTAACATGGATTGTTTGAGGATTTGCATCATTTAATTTACAGAACATGCCCACAACTTCGAAGATGTTGTTTTTTCTAATTTTATTATTATTGTAAAGCAAACAACAAGTTGGACAAAATAACAGAAAAATGTCAATGTGCATAACTATTCACCCCCCTAAAGTCGATACTTTGCAGCGCCACCTTTTTCGGCAATCACAGCTCCAAGTCGCTTTGGATAAGTCTCTATGAGCTTGCCACAACTTACCACTAGGATTTTTGCCCATTCCTCCTTGCAAAAACTGCTCCAGCTCCTTCAAGTTGGATGGTTTGCGCTTGTGAACAGCAATCTTTAAGTCTGACTACAGATTTTCTATTGGATTGAGGTCTGGGCTTTGACTAGGCCATTCCGACACATTTACATGTTTCCCCTTAAACCACTCAAGTGTAGCATTAGCAGTGTGTTTGTGGTCATTGTCCTCCTTGAAGGTTAACCTCCGTCCTAGCTCAAATCACGCACAGAGTGGCACCGGTTTTGCTCATGAATATCCCTGTATTTAGCACCATCTATCTTTCCCTGAACTCTGACAAGTTTCCCAGTACTGGCTGCTGAAAAACAACCCCACAGCATGATGCTGCCACCGCCATGTTTCACTGTGGGGAGGGTGTTCTTTGGGTGATGTGATGTGTTGGGTTTACGCAAGACATAGCGTTTTCTTTGCTGGGCAAAAAGTTAAATTTTAGTCTCATCAGAGCACCTTCCTCCATACATTTTGGAAGTCTCCCATATGCCTTTTTGCAAACTCAAAACGTGCCATTTTGTTTTTTTGGTGAAAGTAATGGCTTTCTTCTGGCCACTGCAGCCATAAAGCCCAACTCTATGGAGCATACTCCAGTCTCTGCTGTGGAACGCTGCAGCTCCTCCAGGGTTACCTTAGATCTCTGTGCTGCCTCTCTGATTAATGGCCTCCTTGCCTGGTCCGTGAGTTTTTGTTTGTGGCCGTCTCTTGGCAGGTTTGCTGTTGTGCCATGTTCTTTCCATTTGGTTATAATAGATTTGATGGTGCTCCTGGGGATCATCAAAGTTTAGGATATTTTTTTATAAACTAACCCTGAATTGTACTTCTCAACAACATTGTCCCTTACTTGTTTGGAAAGTTCCTTGGTCTTCATGGCAGTGTTTGGTTAGTGGTGCCTCTTGCTTAGGTGTTGCAGCCTTTGGGGCCTTTCAAAAAAGGTGTGTATATGTAATGACAGATCATGTGACACTTAGATTGCACACAAGTGGACATCATTTCACTAATTATGTGAATTCTGAAGGTAATTGGTTGCACCAGAGATTTTTATTGGCTTCATAACAAAGAGGGTGAATACATACGCACATGACAATTTTCTGTTTTTTATTTCTAAAAAATAGTTTTACGTATATATTTTTCTCATTTCACTTCACCAACTTAGACTATTGTGTTCTGTTCCATCACATAAAATTCAGATGAACAAAACATTGAACTTAAGGCTGTAATGTAACAAAATAGGTAAAAAGGCAAGGGGGTGAATACTTTTGCAAGGCACTGTACACCCATATAAGTTGACTGTCTTCCCCGGAATGCATGGGGTCTTACAGCAGGACAATATAACATGTCATATGCCCAGAATTGTCAAGGAGAGATTGGAAGAGCATGATGAAGACTTCAAAGTACTTCCCTGGCTTCCAAATTCCACAGACTTGACCCCCATTGAGCACCTGTGGGACCACCTTGATCACCATGGTCGCCAAATGGATTCTTCACCAAACACTCTTCAGCAGTCTGATGCAATGCAGTCTGCATGGCTACAGATACCCTTGCTAACCTTCCAGCATCTTATTGACTCACTACCACTCTATCTAGCTGCTGTTCGTGCTGCACACGGCCGTTATTCGAGGTCATGATAATGTGACTCGACTGTAATTAATTAGACTGTATTTTTTTCACTTTATGATAACAGTTTACCCGTGACCATGTTAAGTTCTGTGAAAAGGTACATTTAAATACAGAACTCTGCTCCTTTTTAAGCTAAATCTTTTATGGGCTTCATAAAAAAGGGGGTGAATACATACGCACATGCCAATTTTCTGTTTTCTATTTTTAAAAAATAGTTTTATGTATATATTTTTCGCATTTCACTTCACCAACTTACACTATTGTGTTCTGATCCATCACATACAATTTAGATTAACAAAACATTGAACTTAAGGCTGTAATGTAACAAAATAGGTAAAAGATCAAGGGGGGTGAATACTTTTGCAAGGCACTGCATGCTTGCTAATGCCAGAAGCTTGCCTGGAAAATGGGAGAGTTAGAATTATTAGCAGTAAATGAGAAATTGGATTTAATAGGCATTACTGAAACATGGTGGAATAATTCTCATGACTGGACTGTTAATCCGGATTGTTATAACCTATTTACGAAAGATAGAGGAATTGGTAAAAGGGGAGGAGGGATTTGTCTGTATGTTGGGCTTGAATTTTAAGCCTATAGTCAAAGAAGATATTTATGCTGGAACTAGCGGTAATGTTGAATGTTTGTGGGTAGAGTTAAATAGAGGAGTAGCAAATTCCAAAATAATATTGGTAGGAGTATGCTATAAACCCCCAAATATAATAGAAAGTGAGGAAATGCAATTATTATTACAGATTGGAAATGCCGCCAACCATGGGCAAGTTCTAATGATGGGAGATTTTAACTACCCTGAAATAAACTAGATGAGTGAAACCAGCAGTTCAGCTAAGGGGAGCAGGTTCTTGAGTACACTCAGGGATCATTATCTGGCCCCGGTTATACAAGAACCTACTAGAAATGAAGCTATATTGGATTTAGTTATCACAAATAATATTGTTATTGTATTAAATGGTGAAATAGGGCAACCTCTGGGAAACGGTGATCAAAACACAGTTTAATTTGAGATTTGAATTAAAAAAACAAAACTGTAAATGGGCCAACAAAAACTCTGAATTTTAAAAGGGCATATTTTAACGGTCTAAGGGCAGCAATACAAAGTATAGACTGGGACAGATAACTTACAACATTGAAATCCTTACTAAATATACATACACATAGACCACGTGGGAATAAAAGTAAAAGGAGTAAATCACATCCAATGTGGCTTAACAATGATTTAAAGATCAAGATACAGAGTAAAAAATAGGCATTTAACTTATACAAACAAGAGGGGACAGAGACTGCTTTACGTGAGTACAAGAACATCAACAAGGATTGCAAAAGGGCTATTGGACTGGCTAAAATAGAAAATGAAAAATTAGTTGCAAAGGAGAGAGTAAGACTACCCTAAAATATGTAAAAAGTATATAAATGGGAAGAAGTCCAGTAAGGAAGATATAGGAACATTACAATGTGAAATAGGCCGTCTGACAAGGACCAGGAAAAGGCAGTTGAGCTAAATAGGTAATTTTTTTCGGTATATACAAGGGAGGTACCAGTTGTTAGGAAACTGCAATATAATGGAGCTATACTAACATCACTAAATAATTGGTAACTCCGGAAGAATTCCAAAAGAGGTTGGAAAAAATAAATGTTAATAAAGCTCCAGGTCCTGATGGATTACATCCACGGGTACTGAGGGAACTGGGCTCTGTAATAACCAAACCATTATACTGTATCTAATTTTTCAAGATTCACTCAAAACATGGTCGCTACCAGATGTCTGGAGACATGTAAGGCTCACTTCTGTAACAGGAAAGCTTTTAGAAGGGTTAATAAGGGATAAGATACAAGAATATGCCTATTCAAACAGGATTATATGTAGGAGCCAACATGGATTCATGAGGGATAGGTCATGTCAAACAAATCTAATTAGTTTCTATGAGGAGTTTAGTAGGAACTTGGATCAAGGCAACTCAGTGGATGTAGTCTTTTTTTAGATTTTGCAAAGGCTTTTGATACAGTGCCACATGGGAGACTATTGTGCAAACTACGGGATACAGGAATTGCAGTAAATATATGCACATGGATTGAGAGCTGGCTAAAAAACAGGAAGCAAAGGGTTGTTGTAAATGGAACATACTCAGATTGGACTAATGTGGTAAGTGGGGTTCCTCAGGGCTCAGTATTAGGTCCGCTCCTTTTTAACATATTTATTAACGACTTAGAAGTATGATTGGAAATTATTGTCTCCATTTTTGCTGATGACACAAAATTGTGCAAGGTAATTCAATCAGATAATTATGTATTTTCCCTCCAAAGGGATTTGCATAAATTAGAGAAATGGACAATTGAATGGCAGATGAGATTTAGTACGAATAAATGTAAGGTTATGCATCTGGGAAGGAAAAATTGCCATGCAATTTATAAACTTAATGAAACAAATCTAGGAGTATCAGATATTGAAAGGGATTTGGGAGTCTTTGTGGACAACCACCTACGTAACAGTTCTCAATGCCAAGCAGCAGCTGCAAAGGCAAATAAACTATTAGCATGTATTAAGAAGGGTATAGAATCAAGGGAAGCACATATAATTCTGCCACTATACAATTCCCTAGTACACCCTCATTTGTATTATAGAGTACAATTTTGGGCACCACTTCATAAAAAGGACATTTTAGAACTGGAAAAAGTACAGAGAATGACAACAAAACTTATAAGGGGAATGGGGGGGCTAAGTTATGAAGAAAGACTACCCAAATTAAACCTATTTTCTCTAGAAAAAAAGACGTCTAAGAGGAGATATGACTACCTTATATAAATACATCCAGGGTCAGTATAAAGATTTGTCAAGGGAGCTTTTTGTGCCAAGAAGTTTTCAACGGACAAGAGGACATCCTTTGAGGTTAGAAGTAAAAAGATTTCACCTTAAAGAAAGAAAAGGGTTCTTCACAGTAAGGGTAGTTAATCTGTGGAAATCTCTACCAAGGGAGGTGGTGACAGCGGATTCAATAGATTACTTTAAAAAGGGATTGGATATATTTTTAATTAAAAAGGGCATTCAGGGTTATCCTGGATAACTAGAGAGGGAGTATTGATCCAGGGAGGAGTCCGATCGCCAGTATCTAGGGTCAGGAAGGATTTTTTTCCCCCTTTTGAGACAATTGACAAAGTTTCACTTGGGTTTTTCTCGTTTTGCCTTCCTCTGGATCAATTAACAACTAATCTGCATATTGCAGGTCAGAGGAGATCTTAAAAGGCTGAACTTGATGGACTAAAAGTATTTTTTTCAACCTCAATTACTATGAAACTATGTTTGCATTAGGGCACACTGTATTGTTGATGTTCTATCCTTCAGTCGTTTCTGACTCTTGGTGACCATATGGACGCAGTACGCCCAGACACATCTGGTTATGTTTTTCATGGCAAAGATACTGGAGTGGGTTGCCAGCTCCTTCTCCAGTGGACCACGATTTGTTGGACCTCTCTGCTATGACCTGACCATTTTGGGTGACCCTACTCGGTATAGTTCACAGCTTCATTGAAGTACACAAGCGCCTTCACCACAACACGGTAGCAATCCTGAATGGGGTTTTCAAGTGTAGCTTCTTTAATTCATTTTAATTAGAGCAGCTAAATGCTTCTCTGCATTCAAGGTCATCACCCACTTGTAGAACCAGAAAAACAGCAACCAAAATGGTGGCTCCCATTACACAATATCATAGTAAATTATAGGATATGTTAATGTTTTTACGATCTAAAACCATTTTGATCGTAATCAAGTATCCAGTATCATTCTCGATTTAGACTATTGTACATTGTACTACATTGGTCCTCTATATAAACTACTGTACTGCATTACTACCTTATTAATTACAGTTATTTTTCTTTTGTTACAGCACGCAAAGAGATTAATTCCTTGCAAGTAAAAGAACACAGAAACACTGTATTGGATTTCATAGAAGATTATTTAAAAAGTGAGTGGTTATTTCATTTGTAAGACATGCATTACGAATTCATGAATAAAACATGTTCATTTGCCTTGCAAAAACATGCAATTGATTTTCTCCTTCCCAACAGGAGTATGTAAGCTGTACTCAGAGCAGCGAGCCATCAGAGTAAAACGCGTGGTTGATAAGAAGAGATTGTAAGTATACAATGTAAAACCTACAGCTGTTATACATAAACCATCTATCTCAGGTGCTGGATGGAAAGAAACCTCAGCTCTTTGTACTTTAAACAGCTTTATATTTTGTTGGTAAAGTGACAGAATATGCTGTTGAGGTTCTCAATTGGGGTAAATATAGTGATTCTCTAGAGTTATGATGGCTTCCGTGTAATGTAGCTACTGTATTATCCACATACGTTTTTTGTTTGCATTAAAGTGGAAATCTGAAATAATTCAACCCTTTCGCGATTCAATTTTGCATTTTAAACACTTTTCACATGTTCATTTATTCCCTGTAATTTGCATACAGAGAGAGACCGAGAGAGAGAGACAGAGAGAGAGAGACAGAGAGAGAGAGACAGAGAGAGAGAGACAGAGAGAGAGAGACAGAGAGAGAGAGACAGAGAGAGAGAGACAGAGAGAGAGAGACAGAGAGAGAGAGACAGAGAGAGAGAGACAGAGAGAGAGAGACAGAGAGAGAGAGACAGAGAGAGAGAGACAGAGAGAGAGAGACAGAGAGAGAGAGACAGAGAGAGAGAGACAGAGAGAGAGAGACAGAGAGAGAGAGACAGAGAGAGAGAGACAGAGAGAGAGAGACAGAGAGAGAGAGACAGAGAGAGAGAGACAGAGAGAGAGAGACAGAGAGAGAGAGACAGAGAGAGAGAGACAGAGAGAGAGAGACAGAGAGAGAGAGACAGAGAGAGAGAGACAGAGAGAGAGAGACAGAGAGAGAGAGACAGAGAGAGAGAGACAGAGAGAGACAGAGAGAGACAGAGAGAGACAGAGAGAGACAGAGAGAGACAGAGAGAGACAGAGAGAGACAGAGAGAGACAGAGAGAGACAGAGAGAGAGAGACAGAGAGAGAGACAGAGAGAGAGAGAGAGAGACAGAGAGAGAGAGACAGAGAGAGAGAGACAGAGAGAGAGAGACAGAGAGAGAGAGACAGAGAGAGAGAGAGAGAGACAGAAAGGGAGAGAGAGAGACAGAGAGAGACAGAAAGGGAGAGAGAGAGACAGAGAGACAGAAAGGGAGAGAGAGAGCGGCGAGAGAGAGTGAGCGAGCTATGTACAACATGAGTATAAAAGCATTTCTGAACACTTTCCTCTTGTTCTATAAGTTGGCTTGAAGCCCAAAGAAAAAGTCTGCAATGCTGGGAATTGCTCTTCTATTTAATCCCATTGTTAAGTGCTAATATATTGTTGTTTTTAATAGAAAGAATATAACCCAAAATTCCCCTTAGGTATCTAATCCTGTTGGGACCAAAAGTAAAATTGAATCGATAGTTAATAATGAAAAGGCATAAATATGACACTTGTTTTATAGCAGGTTACATGGTAAATTATCTTCAGTGCCTTCTCCTTCTCCATTCATAGCTGCAGTAAGGTGGGCACATTATGTTATTGTGATATAACAAGTAATACATAATGACCCATTCTGAAAATTCTGCTTTTTAGTAATTTCCTAATCCAGCAAATCCCAAATACTGCTGTAATCCTCATGTTATTGAATTTCGATGCAGATAAAATTCAAATTTTAGTAAACGGAGCATACATTTTTCACCCAGTCTGCTATGTATTTGAAATGACTTTAAGTAAATGGAGGTGAACGAACATCTGTTTTAGTCTAAGCAGCAATTTGAATTTAGTTTTATATTTCTTGCATTATTCATTTTAAGCAATATAGGAAGTTTAAATATATAATGATGTAAGTTATCTAACTAAAGGGCCATTGTAGTGCTCATAATATAGGATTTAGTTTTATTGTTTAAGAACTGTTTTTTGAAGATGAAAAAATTATGTAGCTTAAATTTTAAGTTTAAAAAATATATATATATATATGTATAAGCAGATGTGCAAATCTCCACTCCTTATCAGGACGCAGAGAATATCTGTCATGGGAGACTGTCATGGCAGGAGTCTTTATCGGTTGTTCTGATAACATTGTTTGCCTGCCCCCTTCCCTGCAGCCAATGTAGTCTGGTGGTCTCGCAGTATTATTACACTTTTTAATGCATTAACATGTTAATAAAAGACAAACATGAATTAAAGTCACACTAAACTTTAATTTCCTTTGTTCCTTTGAGTGACTAGTTTTGATAAGATGCTGAATATTTTTTTAGAATTTAAAAAGTAAATTATAATCTTTCATTTTGTGAAAAGGACAATGTATTGCTATTTTATTCGTTCTGTCTTGTCCAACTCTCAGTAACCCTATGGACCGCAACACGCCAGGCACATTGTTATGTCTCTGGTTGTGCTTATTCAAAATGTTTTCTTGGCAAAGATACTGGAGTAAGTTTCTTCTCCAGTGGACCGCGATTTGTCTGACCTCTCTGTTGGGTGATCCTACATGGTATAGCTCACAGCTTCTTTAAAGTACACAATCAACTTCACCATGACATGGTAGAGATCCAAATTGCGATAATTTAAATATACAGTCTTAAATAACTACATTTAATAACAGGCAAAGAAAAAACAATGTAGACTTTAATTCATCACCTTTTTATATACAGTTATTATCTTGTAGTGTAATGTACCATTTTGGTTTGTAGGGAATTATTTCCTTAGGTTTGTGGAGACTTTACATTCAGAGGTATCTTCTATATGCACTAGGAAACAACCTAGTGAAGAATAATTGCATGTAAAAGTAAAAAAATGTAAGTCTGTGTTTTGTTTTCTTCCTTAGAAAACACTTGTGCATGATCAACTTTTGTTATTTATAAAAGTTTTTATATACAGTGAGGTAAAAAAGTATTTGATCCCTTGCTGATTTTGAACGTTTGTCTACTGACAAAGAAATTATCAGCCTATAATTTCAATGGTAGGTGTATTTTAACAGTAAGAGACAGAATAAAAAAAAACAAACAAGAAAAACACCTGTAAAAAAAGTTATAAATTGATTTGCAGGTCAATGAGTGAAATAAGTATTTGATCCCCTATCAATCAGCAAGATTTCTGTCTCCCAGATGTTTTTATACAGGTAACGAGCTGAGATTAGGAGCACTCTCTTAAAGTGCTCCTAATCTTAGCTCGTTATCTGTATAAAAGACACCTGTCCACAGAAGCAATCAATCAATCAGATTCCAAACTCTCCACCATGGCCAAGACCAATGAGCAGTCCAAGGATGTCAGCGACAAGGTTGTAGACCTACACAAGGCTGGAATGGGCTACAAGACCATCACCAACCAGCTTGGTGATAAGGTGGCAACAGTTGGTGCGATCATTCGCAAATGGAAGAAACACAAAATAACTGTCAGTCTCTCTCGGTCTGATGCTCCATGCAAGATCTGACCTTGTGGAGTTTCAATGATCATGAGAACGGTGAGGAATCCACCCAGAACTACACAAGAAGATCTTGTTAATGCTCTCAAGGCAGCTGGGACCATAGTCACCAAGAAAACATCTGGTAACACACTACGCCGTGAAGGACTGAAATCCTGCAGTGCCCTCAAGGTCCCCCTGCTCAGAAAAGCACACAGGCCCATCAACTCGCTGTGTTTGAAGGAGGAGTAATGCTGCCAATGACCCCAAGAACACCATCCCTACAGTCAAACATGGAGGAGGAAACATTAAGTTTTGGAGGTGTTTTTCTGCTAAGGGGACAGGTCAACTGCACCACATCAAAGGGACGATGGACGGGCCATGTACCGTCAAATCTTGGGTGAGAACCTCCTTCCCTCAGCCAGGGCATTGAAAATAGGTCGTGGATGGATATTCCAGCATGACAATGACCCAAATACACAGCCATGGCAACAAAGGAGTGGCTCAAGAAGAAGCACATTAAGGTCCTGGAGTAGCCTAGCCAGTCTCCAGACCTTAATCCCATAGGAAATCTGTAAAGGGAGCTGAAGGTTCGAGTTGTCAAACATCAGCCTCGAAACCTTAATGACTTGGAGAGGATCTGCGAAGAGGAGTGGGACAAAATCCCTCCTGAGATGTGTGCAAACCTGGTGGCCAACTACAAGAAACGTCTGACCTCTGTGCTTGCCAACAAGGGTTTTGATAGCAAGTATTAAGATGAACGGGGTCAAATACTTATTTCACTCATTGACCTGTTAATCAATTCATACCTTTAATGACATTCGTTCTTCTTGTCCTTTTTTTTTTTTGTTATTCTGTCTCACTGCTAAAATGCACATTCCATTAAAATTATCTACTGATCATTTCTTTGTCAGCGGACAAATGTTCAAAATCAGCAGGGAATCGAATACTTTTTCCCTTCACTGTATATACTCGAGTAATTATCCATCAAAAACGAAGGTCAGTCCCCTGTCCCTCCTTCGCCCCCCATGTCCTTCCTTTGCCCCCCCCATGTCCTTCCTCGGTGCCCCCTTCCCATGTCCTTCCTTGGTTATATTATTTAAACTATTCAATTCAAAGAAATAAATGAACAAATTACCTTACTGAATCAGTCATCATTGCAGATCTTCAACAACACTGGTATGAGTAAATTGTAGTTTTCGAGAAGTATTCAGTGTATATTCATGTTTACCTAATTAAAATTATAATAAGCTATGTCTAAAAGTAGACTTTGATTACAGTACTAGAAATTCAAAAAGATATTTTGAAGGAAAAAGATGCTGTTGGGTGCTTAAGATGCTTAAGTGTGTAGCGCTCTTTAGATCTCTTCTTTTCAAGATCTCTCACATTCTTGGTAAGCATACTTCTGGCTTGTTTTCTCTTGTTCAGATCATCTGAATATTTATAAGATTTTGGAAAACAGGTGTGTTTCTGCTTTTAACTTTTAGTTGTTGACTGTAGCTGGTTTTGATGATATAATTTAAGCTAGCGTCTGCTTCAAACGCTCTGTGGTTCTAAAAATCAAAAATAAAGTAATCAAAGAGATGAATCTGATCACAGGTCATTGAGGTATGAACTATATCATTAAGGTATATGTGGATTTCTATATTTTTGTTTACGTTTTCTCACCCTGATGGTTATAGGAGGCTCCAGACGTGTACTCTTTGCTCACTGTGTACATTGGGAAGTGCAGCTACACCTCACTGATGAGGCCAAGAGAGGTCGAAATATACATTTGGGGTTTGCTGTTTTTCCTGTTCAGGGTAGAATTGCCTGGTATTTCAGGGCTGGGTCACTCTTTTGAGCGGGACCAGACTAATATACTACAGGATATTGCTCCCTGTGAAGGGCACAAGTGAGCTAAAATAATCTGCTCTCTGAGTAGGTCACCAGACCTATAGAACAAACCTTCTTAGGTGTTGTTCGTTCTCAGATGAGCACCTCTGACTATCAGAGGAGTTTCTATGTTGCATCATTATGTGCAGGTGACCACTCTTTTATATTGTAGACATTTAGAGCCTCATTCAATGCCTGCGATTGAGTTGCGGGCTCCCATTGCTCTACTTTTGCAATGCTATTCAATTGGCCGTGTGCGCAAGTTAGGCGCCGGTCGTGAAAATTGGAAACCATTGCCGTCGGACATTCTTCTCTTTTGGAAGATACTTCGGTCCTGAACTACTTTGATATATTGGAAGGTCATCATACTCCCTCCTTCTTCTCCAAGCTATTCAAGTAAGATTTGTTTTGTTTTAGACATGCTCCATCTTCTTTGCTCTCCTTTTGGACTGCATCCAATTTATTAAAATTACTTTGAAGATGCAGTCTCCAGACCTGGGCACAGTATTGTGTGACTAGGGATCTGTTAGATTGTGAGGACGCTGCATTGTTCTCATAAGCTTGAATCAGAATAAAACATAAAACCGATAATATGCTATTCACAGTAACCTTTGTTCTGCTTCAAGATGTGAGTCATCAAGTTGAAGACCGTCTATTGCTCATACATATTCATAACATTCATTAGTAATTATAATATTGGGGATTCATGGTCCTTTGAATAATGTGCATAAACTGAGCAGGTACTGAGCATGAGAATGGGCTAAGAATCATCTAAATCAATGGGGACCAGCTCCAGGCCCTGAGACTTTATCTGCCAGTCGCCAGGAAGACAGAAGTTTGTGGGAAGGGGAGAAAGAGGGCTGGTATTGGTGATAAAAGAGACACTTTAAAGGAACACTGTGGGCCTCATTCTATTATCGGCCGTAGGAGATGCGGGGCCGCAAGGACCGGCCGCAAGCTATTTGCCTATTCAAGTGTTTCGGCCGCAAGAAAATCCTGGTTGCTAGTCAATTGCTCCGGGAACCCTGTCTGCAAGGCTAAAACAGAGCTGCAGCTTACTTGCAGTAAAAAGGTCCCGCAAGCACACAAATAAGCACATAATAAAGCCATCCTGCACTCTGAGGAGACTATAAAGTGATTGTAGGTGTTGGCAAAAATAGCAAAACATTCCCCTACACTCAAATCCGTAAATAATTTTTTTTTTTAATTTATGTCACATATCCATGTAAAAAGTCCAGAGGGCTTGGAGCACTTCAGACCCGCCCACGCTGTGGCCGGAAAATAAACAGTTAATTAAATCTCGGATTTGGGCTGATGTGCAAGCTTGAGAGGGGGTTACTATTAATCCTCATGTCCCCCATAATGATCCCTAGCATTTACAGAGCTTTACAGTGCCGTCTTGAATTTATTTTTGCTTTTAAAGTTTTCAGAGCTTACGGCCGGTTGCAAGATATGCGGCCGGCCGTAAGGGGATATCCTTGTGGCGCCCTCTATTTGAATTGCAAGGTAACGGGAGCCCCGCAAGGAATCGCAGCTTTGCGGCCGATTTACGGCCGATAATAGAATGAGGCCCTGTATGTTTTCCATGTAAGCAGTATGTCAGAGAATGCAAGAGGTTCAACTTGATGGACTAACAGTATTTTTTTCAACCTCAATTACTATGTAACTATGATAGATAATTTATACGGAGACTTTTTCTGAGTGACTAACGGCAAAGGAGTAATATAGTGCTTGTTCAGAGCTGCAAACAAAGCCACATGGAACAAAAGAAAATAAAACAATACAAAAAAAAAAAAAGGTAAGTTTTTGTTTTTTTAAATAATATTATTGTCACAACCCACTCTTTGTTGGACTTTTCTTCCCACACACAGGATAGCTTTACCGGAGGCTAGGACAAATTACTGATTCTCCAGACCAAGTTGCTGAGTATCAGGACAAGTTGCAGAAATCAATTTTATAATAAAAAAAATAATAATAAACACCTTCCCCTCTAAAGCATTAACTTATTTTTAAGTCGCATATCACCACTAGCTCCTTCCTTGGGCAAACACACATTTCACACCTTATACCTCCTTTGAACTATACCACGTGGGCCAAATATGTCACCTTTCCCCCATAGGTGCGAAGTGGTCTATGGCCTATGTTATCAGCTACCTCCGGCAGGATTTGGGCACAGCAGGGGTTAGGTAGTGTAGAGCTGGATACATAGGGCCTCATTCTATTATCGGCCGTAAAACGGCCGCAAGGCTGCGATTCCTTGCGGGGGTTCCGTTATCTTGCAATTCAATTATACGGCCCCGCAAGGATCTCCTCTTACGGCCGGCCGTATATCTTGCAACCGGCCGTAAGCTCAGAAAACTTTAAACGCAAAAATAAATTCAAGACAGCACTGTACAGCTCTGTAAATGCTAGGGATCATATTGGGGGACATGAGGATTAATAGCAACCCCCTCTCAAGCTTGCACATCAGCCCAAATCCAAGTTTACATTAACTGTTTATTTTCCGGCCGCAGCGTGGGCGGGTCTGAGGTGCTCCAAGCCCTCGGGACTTTTTCCATGGATTTTTGACACAAATTAAAAAATTATTTATTTACGGATTTGAGTGTAGGGGAATGTTGTGCTATTTTTGCTAACACCTACAATCACTTTATAGTCTCCTCAGAGTGCAGGATGGCTTTATTTCGGCTTTATAATGTGCTTAATTGGTGCTAGCGGGACCTTTTTCCTGCAAGTAAGCTGCGGCTCGCTTTTAGCCTTGCAGAGAGGCTTCCCGGAGCAATTGAATAGCAACCAGGATTTTCTTGCGGCCGAAACTCTTGCGGCCGTTTTAGATCAAAGGCTTTCCTCCGGCGCGAGCGGCCGCAAGGGATAGCAAGGCGCCGGCCGCAAGCCTGCCGGAATCCCCAGCCTGAGGGGAATAGAATAGGCAAATAGCTTGCGGCTGGTCCTTGCGGCCCCGCATCTCCTACGGCCGATAATAGAATGAGGCCCATAGTGTTTAGGTGAGGGGTCTTTAACCCACATGTGGAACCAGGGACCTGGGGTGTACAAGGTGTATGATTAGCTGGAACCGGAGCCTCCTATGCAGGGATTGTAGAAGAAAAACATTTCCACAAACTGACTTTCTACTTCAAAACCCAATCATGGTATGAAAATACAGAGGCCTCTGATTTTCTTCAGTTTATTCTCAATCACGGCACGTACACGAGGATAGTACACACAATATCTGCTGCTGGCAACAATTAGATAAACATCATATATTTTTATAATAGTCCTACATACAGGAAATGGTATATTCCATTACTACCCTGTAGTTAATGATACATTCCACCAACACCCTTTTCTAAGGCATTAAATGATTATTTATATTTGTAAGCCAATTAAAAATCAAACATGTACCTAACACGCATCAAACGTGCATGCTACGTTGGATCACCTTATTTTTACAATGAATAAACAGTAAACACCTTATCTTCGGCCTTCGCTTGGCCTTCTCACAGAACAATTTGTATGGATATTTGTATTTCTCCACAACACTCCCCCCTATGACACTTGTAAGTGTCATCTAAAGTAAGCCAGTTCTAGACAAATACAAATATCTTAACACAAAGTGCAAACGTTTCAAGCATGCAGCTAAAAAACATATAGAAAATGATAAACACAATAGGAAGTAGAGGCATGGTGTTCAGACTGGCTCCTAAAGAGACTCAATGCCCTTAAAGGATTCAGTACAGATGAGTTTCCTACAACATGGAAACCTTAACCATAATACCTTCCAAACAAGAGCATTCAAGAGAAAATCACAATTATACATAGCAAAAATAAAAAAAGCTGACAGTAGTTGGGTTAGTTAGCAGACGTGGGGTACCTCCTGAATGAGGAGAAAGCAGTGGTAGGGCCTGGTGACTTCAGGAGACTATGTGCCTCCTTACCAACCTCCCCTCGGACAGAAATACTTTTATTGAGTTGGAGGGGAGACGGCTAAGGGGTTTGTGGTGGGCCCAAGGTGTATTCACTTTTCAGGGCCCAACAGGACTTCCACAAAAACAATAGCTACGGTCAAGTACTTCTTATTTTGTGGATAACCACAAGACAAAGGATAAAAGGGATATACATTGCAGAGCACTTGACATTGCTTAACCTTTGTCTATTGAAACAAGTGTTTCAATTGCTTCTTTGACAGGCTTGTTAATTATACTTGATGGTTTAATTGTGTTCTATGGAGTTTAATCTAATGCTTGACATGAGTTCAGTCCCTTAAAGTGTTACTAACCCCGAAATATTTTAGTAGCCACAACCGTTACACCCCAATACACCCTGCACAAGAAATAAACATTCAAGAATTACAAAAATGACGCAGAGCCCTCTAGGCTCAAATGACTTGGTGGAATGGACTCTTGGAGGTTCAGTGCACACAACCAGACCCTGGGGACAAACATTACATGACAAAATAACGTTTAAAGTGTCATAGTCCCTTTAATCAACCTCTTTGGCCTTAATAAGAGCCTTTGAGTTTGGTAGCCATCTGGGCTATTGTCCATCCATGACCCTTTGTCAACCAATAATAATCCACGAGTCCGGGGGGTCATGACAATTATCAATATTGTTCTTTTGGCATATGCCTACATAATATTAGCATTAGTAGAAGGTAATTACCATAACATTAGCAATAGTAGAAGAAAAATGTATGCTTAAAGGATCACAGAGTCTGCTTATTTTTTATATGGCATTTAGAATAACTCCAATGTTTTAGAAAGTACATAAATAAGCAACGCTTTTGCATTTTTTAGTTTTTACATGCAGTTATTCTTTACTGCGGTGTTCTTTTTTAATTTTGGTCTCCTCAGGAGGGTGTGACCTTCTTAACGAATAAAGTTAATGTGATTAGTCACCATTGTAAATAAATAGTTGAAGAACAGACCGGCTAATGCCTACTGTTTTCAACTTGGTTAAAAAAGTAAATTAAGTAAATTCAAATCTGAAATGCAAATTATATCATCACTTAGAAGCTGACAGACCATTTGAATGCTGTTGTGGTTATTCAAGGGTCACCTAATAGTTGTTAAGTCATTCAGTCGTGTGCGACTCTCTGTAACCCTATGGACTGAAGCACGTCAGGCACATCTGTCAGCCACTTCCTCTCTGAGCTTCCTCAAGCACATGTTCATTACTTCATTGACGTTATATATTCATCTCCACCTTGTGTGCCTTCAATCTTTCTCAGCATTAGAGTCTTCTCTAGGGAATCCCGTTTTCTCATGATATGGCCCAAATATTTAAACTTTAGCCTCATCCTTATTATAGGACTGTAAAATGTTGTAATATAGCATGTGCATTTTATTTTTATTACTCCAGTTGTACTGTGGACTAGACTACTGATGGTCTATAGATCTGTTTGGGGACCTCTGCTCATTCAGTAGTATATGTGTTTTTTTATATGTGTTTTTCCTTGATATAATGATAGGAGACTTGTAAGTTTTATAAATGACCCCATATACAGCAAGTCTGTTTATAGATAAAATCACAGTTACAAGACAGACTCTGGCACCTATGGGACCAATATATTATTAGTTCGACTTAAAAGATAAAGAGTTATTTATTTATTTATTTATTTTTCTTTTCTCTTTTTTATTGTTGCATTTAACGTTTTGTGGAATATTCTTGGCATCTTGTTCTTAAAATATGTCAGCAATTTTATTAAGTTGTTAAGATGCGATTTACTTTGTATATTTTTTACCTTTTATTTTTTCTTCTTTTTGTCATGTTTGTCTGAAAACTAATAAAAAAAGACAGACTCAGGATGTGCACAAATACATTAAAATCAGCTGTGAAAAGAAAAACCCATCCATTCTCCATAGAGCATTTAAATACTTGATTTACTTAGGTCCCACAGGGTATTACTGGTGACTTAATGTGATAATTACAATTGCTTTTATCACACTAATAGATTTTCTTTAGTGTTGCGTATTATTCATTTTCAATTAAAAACTATCCTGTTTAATGGAGATGCTCACAATAATAAGCAATGTGATGGATGTTTTATGTAAAAGTCCATTAATACCAATGCTAGAAGTATTTACTGTGCAGTTATGTACATTTAACCAGTTTGCAGAGCTAGTTGTTGTATATTTATGATTACATTTTTTATATTACTTTTATTTTATTTTTTTATTCATATTCCTATTTAGGTAAAATGTTGTGTAGGTATGTGCATACATATTTGAGCGTCTTGCTAAATAGAAAAATCCAATACTAAGAAAAAAATATTTCCAAGTAGTAGCTTTCTGCCAAAAACTTTTACTCTGAAACTGTGGGAGTCAGAATTGAAAAATTGGCCATTGACAGGCCTTAAATGATCATGGAAATATGTTTTTTTATTTGTTGCATCCTGAAGCAGGTATTTGATAATGTGTCATACTATGATTTTTGAGTAAAGGTCTTGGAGAAAAAAACTTATTCAGAGGTGTACAGCTTTCTTTTATCTTCAAAGTCTCATCCCATCTCAAACAAAATTTTGTCTGCAAGTGTTTTTTTGACCATTGTTACACATCTGTTCAATGTTTCACACCGGTAATATTACTGAGTACGGGGGTTCTCTGTGACACCTAAAAGTTAAACCCCACCTTGGGGATCCCTATCAGACCCCTATGGCACCTACAATTAACCTTACAATTAACTTTAATGCCCCAATGGCATCTATTAATCCTTGCGGTGAGGTCCATTCTCTGCAGCATCTAAATATTAACCCTGTGCCGCAGGGGTCCTTAAAGGACACATGTGGCATCTATGTAATTAATCCCATAAAGGATCACCATGGTACACATATTAACCCCTTGGATACCAATGGGGTCTAAACAGAAAAAAGTACATTCAAATAAAAAAAAATTAAAATCTGTAGAATAAATGAAAATTATTAATACTTACCTAGCCCAAATGATAATCCAGTCCTCAGTCTTCTGCCCTGGACCAGACAGGCTATCACTTTTGATCGGAGAGGTTCTGTGACTGAAGACTATGCTCCTCTTTTTGGTGCCAGGAAAGGGTCCTCCAAACTATATTGTTGCCCAATGATCCCAGAAGGCTTTATCCAGATCATTGTGAGTTACTGCTGCAGTCTACCTCAGCTAGCTCTGGCTTAGTCGTAGACGAAAAAGCAAACCAGTGTGATCAGAGTAACAATCATTCTCTAGCAAGGGGAGCTAGTTATTTTTCACTAATACGCTAAGTCACTAATACATTCCCTATTCAATGATCTATAATAGCAATATTATATTAATTAGCCTTCAGTTGAGTGTTTGTATCCATCCATATAAGGTTAAGAGTGGAGGGGCATTGGCTAAGAGACAGGTCTGAAAGGTTTTAGAACATTCAGATTCAATAGGAATATTAAACTGTGATAAATAGGCTGCCCCCACAGCAAAATCTTGCCCAGGGAAACCTCTTTAATACAAGAGGTCTCCTCCAATTGTGTTGGTAAACTTTGTGTTTGAACATTTCTCAGCTGCTTGCCGACAAAGCTGCCTCATTCTGATTACCATTTTAATTAATGATCAATGCCTAATTAAAACTTCTATCTCATGTGGTTAGGACACTACAGTGGTCTTTTAAACTATGAAGACAACAGCACTACCGCACTGCCTCTTACGGGCAGGGGGAAGCCTCAAGTGCTCAAAGGATAATAATCTAGCATTATTCATTATTAGCCTATCACCTGTATAGTTGTCGTACTGCGAGTTGTTGTTACCTGAGGCCCGCAACTGTGGCCCTCACAATAAGCTCCAAAGGCTCTCATCGCAAGGCACGCTCGACAGCTGCAGCCAACCGAAGGCGCTCATTGCGAGGCACGTACCTAGATGCAACCCTGCCAGCAGCGCCGCACCAGCGTGAAGGACGTACCTGGATGTAACCCTGCCAGAAGCGCTGCATCCTCGTCTTCTCCTCTGCGGCTCCCGTCCTCTAGCCGGCACAACTTTCTGGATCAAGCCGGACATTGCGCCGGTGGGATGTGCTGGCGCAACGTGCTGCTTGATCCAGAAAGTAGTTATGGCCGGAGGATGGGAGCCGCAGAGGAGGCGAGTGCGGGAGGGAGAGGAGGAGGTAAAGGAGACACAAGGGAGGGAGAGGAGGTGTAATGGAGACACAAGGGAGTGAGATGGGGAAGGAGACACAAGGGAGTGAGATGGGGAAGGAGACACAAGGGAGTGAGATGGGGAAGGAGACACAAGGGAGTGAGATGGGGAAGGAGACACAAGGGAGGTAGAGAGGGGAAGGAGACACAAGGGAGGGAGAAGGGGGAAGGAGACACGAGCGAGGGGGGGAAGGAGACACAAGGGAGGGAGAGGGGGGAAGAGACACAGGGAAGTGAGAGGGGGAAGGAGACACGATGGGGGAAAGGGAGAAAGGAGACACAACAGGAGGGAAAGGGAGAAGGGGAAATGAGGAACAGGAGAGGAAGATGCGGGGGGGGGGAGGAGGTACAGGAGAGGTTCTTTCTCGCCCCACTGATGACAGACAATTAAGCCACTGCAAGGACTACCGGGGGCAGTGCGTGCCAGAGGGAGAGGAGGGGGAAGAGACCAAGGGAAGGCACGGTACGGAGCGAGGGGGGAAAGAGAGACGGGTGGGAGCGAGGGGGAAAAGAGAGACAGGTGAGGGGGAGTAGACATTTTTTTGGAAAAAAATCCATCATGCTTTCTTTTTTTTCGCTAGTTTTATTATAAAAATGGGGAAATCTTACTCTTGAATAGAACTCTCTACCTTAATTTATGTAAACTACTATAGAAACAAAGGGCCCCGTGCAAATTAGGTGATGTAAATTAGCCATAAGTTGGCTTTGGGAGCTTTTTTTCCTTACGTTACATGTCTTTGTTAATATTTATCACTCACCACATAAGTGTCGTGCCTTATATATGCAAGAGATTTCATTGTACCCAAACCAAGCTTTATGGAAGAGAAATGGCTCTAGGAACCAATAGGAAATGAGAACGTTGTGTTTAATATAATGTAATGAGTATACTATTTTCCCTTTTTTTTATTTAAATTCAGCATCCTTTAGTAGCACAAGCTGGTATTTTAATAAACCTTTCTTCTTGTTTATTACCAATCTGTTTACATGTTGATGAGGCCAATCATTCTACCAGTGCTAGGTTGAAAATGACCTTAGTCTTGAAGATAAAACAACTGAAATGGTGTGATTTTAATCATTTGTTTTCTACCCACAACACCCTATTGTGCATTTGTGTAACAGGTGCATTGTGGAGCCTTTGACTGTGTATAATAATGTGATTAGACTAATGTCCAGCAATCTATCTGTACATGTAACTGTATGACCTTATGTTCTCAGGTCCAGGTTAGAGCCAGAACAAATCAACAAGAAAGCAGCCAGTTTTGAAGAGACGATTATTCACCTAAAAGATGCAACAGGGGAAGACAAGCCTGCGGGGGAAGAAAACAAGGGTGAGATTTAGAACTGCTTATATATTTCTTTTTAGCGTACGTTTATCATCACATATCTAAAGCTTGGCTGCAATAGTATATTCAGTAAAAATTGCTGAAATCTCTTACATTTTTATGTTATTCTATAGAACGTAGAAAACAGGAATGACACAGAATAACATAATAATCTAGCATGTCTCATCTCACTAGTGAGAAATGTTTCAACTTGAATACATACTTGTTTCTTTATTGTAGTATGAAAAATATATATCTCTCCTCTCCCCCCTTCCCTCTCTCTCCCCTTCCCTCTCTCTCCCCTTCCCTCTCTCTCCCCTTCCCTCTCTCTCCCCTTCCCTCTCTCTCCCCTTCCCCCTCTCTCCCCTTCCCCCTCTCTCCCCTTCCCCCTCTCTCCCCTTCCCCCTCTCTCCCCTTCCCCCTCTCTCCCCTTCCCCCTCTCTCCCCTTCCCCCTCTCTCCCCTTCCCTCTCTCTCCCCTTCCCTCTCTCTCCCCTTCCCCCTCTCTCCCCTTCCCCCTCTCTCCCCTTCCCCCTCTCTCCCCTTCCCCCTCTCTCCCCTTCCCCCTCTCTCCCCTTCCCCCTCTCTCCCCTTCCCCTTCTCTCCCCTTCCCCCTCTCTCCCCTTCCCCCTCTCTCCCCTTCCCCCTCTCTCCCCTTCCCTCTCTCTCCCCTTCCCTCTCTCTCCCCTTCCCTCTCTCTCCCCTTCCCTCTCTCTCCCCTTCCCCCTCTCTCCACTTCCCCCTCTCTCCACTTCCCCCTCTCTCCCCCTCCCTCTCTCTCCCCCCTCCCTCTCTCTCCCCCCTCCCTCTCTCTCCCCCTCCCTCTCTCTCCCCCTCCCTCTCTCTCCCCCTCCCTCTCTCTCCCCTCCCTCTCTCTCCCCCTCCCTCTCTCCCCCCCCTCCCTCTCTCCCCCCCTCCCTCTCTCCCCCCCTCCCTCTCTCCCCCCCTCCCTCTCTCCCCCCTCCCTCTCTCTCTCTCCCTCCCTCTCTCTCTCTTCCTCCCTCTCTATCCCCCCTCCCAATCTCTCCTTCCCTCTCTCTCCTTCCCTCTATCTCCCCCTCCCTCTATCTCCCCCCCCCTAGCTTCTCTCAAGTTAAAGTTGTAGTGCAAAATGGGGCAACTGAAAGCTAAATAAAGGCTTTATGGATTATGAATTCATATAACAGAAGAGAATAAATAGTGTATGCCAACATTTTTTTGCATGAAATAAAATCTTGAAATAAAGATTAATAAACTTAACCTTGCAATATTTCTTGTTTTGTGGCTGTTGATTTTGAGAGTAAAGTAAGTACATGCCCCCTGTCTTTTCACCTTACAGTCCCATAACATATTGCATGCTCAAGTCCTATAACATGCTGGACAGTCTGCCACAGCTCTGACAACTAGTATGCATTTTTTTCTGGAAGAAAGGGGTCTGCTGGAAATGGGGAAAGGTGAAACTTCCTTACCATGCTATCAGATTAATGCCTGAAGATTTATGACTTCGAAGAAAAACTATTTTCTTTGTTTAGTTTTCCAAGCCAGTTATGTGACATATTAAGGAATATTTATTGTGGTTTAAATAGAAGCAGATATTTAGATGGAATATCAAATGTATTTGCCTTAATATTTGTGTATTTTGTCCACTTTACCAGATAAGAACATGCTAGGTGTAAGAAATAAGTTCGGTCTCTGGGACGATGGCCGAGGTGAAGATGAACTGTCCCCAGAGGAAATTCAGATGGTAATTCATTTGCAGCATTTGTATTACTTTTCCTACACCTTTTCTCACATTGATTCATTCTTTGAGTGTTCACTTTAGGCAGATTGTAACCTAGCTGTAGGCTCTTAAGGCTTGCATGGCCATGATTTGCAAGACGGGATACATTTTTAACACATACCACTCCGCTTTGTTTCTTTGGAGGGTCAGTTTTTCATTTTAGAGAAATTCTTTGTCCCTCCCAGGCCATTCTTTGTCCCTCCCAATATGTTCTTCTGATGAGAGAAAGTCCCACAATTAAGAGTAATGCCTTGTTTCCAGCCCTAATGATGATCTTCTTTTTGTGATTCCTCCTGTTGTTTTTCACTACATCTAGTGATAGAAGTCTGGATCTGGTTCTACAGAATATGTATATCTATAAACCAAAGTTTACACATTGTATGGAATGGCGTTAGCTTAATAATGCACCACTGTATTAGAATATAAGTGTCCCTGTTTGGCTGTAGAGAGGTTGGGGGCTATGTCAGCATGCTAAAAGGCCCTAGGGTTGCAGAAAGGCAATGGCTGGAGGTAAACGATTTTCAAAGATTGATCTTTCTTTCTCTTCCAAACATGCTGTATGTTCTCTTTATTAGGCTTTCTTTCTACCACCTTTCTTCTCCCCTTTTACCCTCACCCCACTTTCACTATCTTTACACTCCAATCCCCCATGCACTCTCATTCTAGGGTGATTCTAAAATGTAGCCTATGGCGGCAGAGCAGTTAGACGTAGCCCTGCTTGTGTTCATACCTTGGCAGAAAATGTAGATGGCTTGAGCTATTTTTCGGTCACTGCTACAAAACCTAATTAGTGTCTGATCTAGCCATGCAGCATGATTTACACCATGCTGTGCAAGCAACTGGATTACATAAAATAAGGTTTGCTATTCTAAACTTCTGGCAAAACTTCATTGAGCAAGGCTTTAAACCCTGCATGATCTTGTAACCGTAGATCTGATATACAGCTTTATATTACAAAATGTGGTTATCAGAGGCTTTGCAGCAAGGCTGCCAGGGCATGTTGGGGAGCAGAAGGAGAATGGTGGGGGCCTAATAGGAAGCAGAGAGGTTAGTGGGAGAAGAGGGTTTGGGAGCTGGTAAAGGGGCATGGGATGTGACAGAGAAGCTGGCAGGGGCCTTGGCAGGTGACAGAGAAACTGGCAGGTGGCAGAGAGATGGACTCCATTCCAGCAAGGAGTAGACGTAGTGACAGAAGATGCAGGGGCAATGACACTTGCTGGTAGTAGCGCAAAAAAATGGCCAGTGCCTGGCAGAGATAAGAGAGACTGTCCGGTCTTAACAGGGAACAGAACAAAACCCACAATTTGAAGTAATTGAGTAAATGCAACACTGTGTTTTTTAAAATCTATTTGCAAATTGATGGACTGAAAGTCTTTTTTCAACCTTAATTACTATGTAACTATGTAACTATAAATTCGTAAAGTAGTAGTTGTATACAATATACAATAAATCTTCCAAGGGTATCAAGTCTGCTAATCTAATGCCCCTGTACACAGAACCTCACCCAAGTTTGTCTATGATGCTTAAATAGCCTTTTTATTTCAAGGGGGTAAATTAAGAAATTAAATGTATTTAACGTATATACAGTCAGGTCCATAAATATTGGGACATCGACATAATTCTAATCTTTTTGGCTCTATACACCACCACAATGGATTTGAATTTGAGGGTATTTACATCCAAATCAGGTGAACGGTGTAGGAATTACAACAGTTTGTATATGTGCCTCCCACTTTTTAAGGGACCAAAAGTAATGGGACAGATTAACAGTCATAAAACAAACTTTCACTTTTTAATACTTGGTTGCAAATCCTTTGCAGTCAATTACAGCCTGAGGTCTGGAACGCATAGACAACACCGGACGCTGGGTTGCATCCCTGGTGATGCTCTGCCAGACCTCTATTGCAACTGTCTTCAGTTCCTGCTTGTTCTTGGGGCATTTTCCCTTCAATTTTGTCTTCAGCAAGTGAAATGCATGCTCAATCGGATTCAGGTCAGGTTGCTTTAGCAGTATGCTTCGGGTCATTGTCCATCTGCACTGTGAAGCGCCGTCCAATGAGTTCTGAAGCATTTGGCTGAATATGAGCAGATAATATTGCCCGAAACACTTCAGAATTCATCCTGCTGCTTTTGTCAGCAGTCACATCATCAATAAATACAAGAGAACCAGTTCCATTGGCAGCCATACATGCCCACACCATGACACTACCACCACCATGCTTCACTGATGCGGTGGTATGCTTTGGATCATGAGCAGTTCCTTTCCATCTCCATACTCTTCTCTTCCCGTCACTCTGGTACAAGTTGATCTTAGTCTCATCTGTCCATAGGATGTTGTTCCAGAACTGTGAAGGCTTTTTTAGGTGTTGTTTGGAAAACTCTAATCTGGCCTTCCTGTTTTTGAGGCTCACCAATGGTTTACATCTTGTGGTGAACCCTCTGTATTTACTCTGGTGAAGTCTTCTCTTGATTGTTGACTTTGACACACATACACCTACCTCCTGGAGAGTGTTCTTGATCTGACTAACTGTTGTGAAAGGTGTTTTCTTCACCAGGGAAATAATTCTTCGGTCATCCACCACAGTTGTTTTCCATGGTCTTCCGGGTCTTTTGGTGTTGCTGAGCTCACCGGTGCGTTCTTTCTTTTTAAGTATGTTCCAAACAGTTGATTTGGCCACACCTAATGTTTTTGCTATCTCTCTGATGGGTTTGTTTTGTTTTTTCAGCCTAATGATGGCTTGCTTCACTGATAGTGACAGCTCTTTGGATCTCATATTGAGAGTTAACAGCAACAAATGCAAATAGCACACTTGAAATGAACACTGGAGCTTGTATCTGCTCTTTGTAAATGGGATAATGAGGGAATAACACACACCTGGCCATGGAACAGCTGAGCAGCCAATTGTCCCATTACTTTTGGTCCCTTAAAAAGTGGGAGGCACATATACAAACTGTTGTAATTCCTACACTGTTCACCTGATTTGGATGTAAATAATCCTCCAATTAAAACTGAAAGTCTGCAGTTAAAGCACATCTTGCTAGTTGCATTTCAAATCCATTGTGGTGGTGTATAGAGCCAAAAAGTTTAGAATTTTAAGGGAAAGACCTCTATTGCAACTGTCTTCAGTTCCTGCTTGTTCTTGGGGTATTTTCCCTTCAATTTTGTCTTCAGCAAGTGAAATTCATGCTCAATCGGATTCAGATCAGGTGATTGACTTGGCCAGTGCATAACATTCCACTTCTTTCCCTTAGAATCGATGTCCCAATATTTATGGACCTGACTGTATCTGTTGTACCTAAACAGGGAAAAGATCCTTCTTGTGTAAGAACTTTCGTCCAATATGTTAACTGAATTTTCACAAAAATATTAGCAACATGTTTACATGAATATCTTCCCTTGATAGTTCATGGTGATCAAGTGTGGTTAATCCATAAATGGCAAGCACTGGACAACATTAGAATATTACATTTTTTAGCGTCATCAGAACAAATAAAAACACCAACTTGCTTATTAACATTAAACTTAGAAAGGCATTACAATTATCTGGCCTTACTTATTCCACACTCTCCATAGATTTCGCTTTAGTGGTCGCTTTATACAAAAAAGTATTATATAACAGACCAATGGTGCAAGTAACAATAATGGGAAAATATTCTATAAGAAGAGGAGCAAGGCAGAGATGCCCATTATTCCCATTACTTTTTGTGTTTGATATTGAAACTCTAGCCATACAAATTAGACAGAGCATATGTCATATTATTGACTATAACAAATATTTGTATGTCCTTGACAAATTTATGTGAGACATTAAACAAATGTAGTATGTGTTCTGGCTTCCAAATTAATAATGATAAAATGTAAGATACATTAATATACCACCAGTAACTTTAAAATCCACAAATTCTGAGACTTTGTGACCTGTACAAATGTTTGTCTAGTTGAGTTTGACTAGTTTGAAAGGGACATGGAGCACAGCTGTTTTTTTTTCATGCATTTTCAAGAGAAAGTTTTAAGCTTTACGAAAGTTGTTTTTTGAATGACAGGAAGGTCTGAGGGCATACATAGAATATAGATCTCATTGCCTGACAGAAGGCATGCCCTTTTTTAGCTCTGACACATTTGTTTGAATAAAGAAAACACACACATTATCCTCTGTCTGATGTAACAAAGACAAATGTTCTTTCCATGTTCCTTTATTATATATAACAAGAGACTTGTGAAATTATTATTTATGCTTTAGTAGCTTCAGGTAAAAATTCCCAGTGTATGTAATAGCCTTTTGGCTTTTCAGAGATTGTTCAATGCAGAAGCATAATTTCTTTCACTTATTATTTAAAGCAAATTTTTCAAATTGCTTATTCACTAGTCAATACCTGATACTTTGGTGTAGTTAATTTAAAAAAAAAATCTTGCTATCCCTTTTCTTTTTCATTGCATTTAAATAAGGTATTACGGTAGTTAGAAATTGAAGCAACACATTTCCTACCATACATTTAGAAGATTACATTTTTTCTTCTATGAATGAGTGAACAAAAGTACACATTTTTAAATGCATGCAAAAACTTTTAGGAGGCAATAATTTGCTCTCGTCATTGCCCTCGCCTGTTAAATAATAAAAATGGTGGAGATATTTGGAAAAGAGTAAAATGTAAGAGCTTTGTTTTATTTTCATCCTTTTAGACAGATAAAGGGCTAAGCAATCACAGGTAACTGATTTCAGCTATTCCACAAGATTTTCCTCTTCTGTTTGCTGAAACTGTTGTTCAGGGAATTATGGATTCTTTTTTGGGACTGAGGGCAAAAATATATGGGTAGGGGCTGTGTTGAAAGAGATGTGGACTCTTTAGGAGGTGTTAGTTGTCCACTCTCCATTTTTGGAGAAATTGCATCTTAGAAAAGTTTTATAGATTCATATGGGTTTTGAGGTCTTGGGGGTCTGTCAAGTTTTGGATCTTTTAGATGGGATTCACGACTGTTATATAAAATTGCAGAAATTAAGAACCAAAGGTAAGACCCAAAACCTAATCGCTACACTAGCTTGTAAATGAATGAAGAGTATGCCAATACAGATTTAAATCCATTAATGCACAATGAGGTCCGGTTCGTTAAGAAAATATACAATCTCAAGGCAAATCTCCTGGGCATGTGACACTGCTCTCTGCATAATGTTTATTGGATTTACAAGTGATTTAAATGCTTCTGAGCCCGTTTTTTCCATTGTTTTTATGAAAATGTATGACCTTTTAGAATGAACAGTAAACTCTCTAGAACCTTGCCCTCCTTGTTTTATGCTTCAATATGTTTAGTTTGTTATTTTCATAAGTCTTGTATTGATTGGGATTCTCGTGTAAAGGACTGTAGGGGATGTTAATAATGAACAGAGTTAACTGAGCACTAAGCCCAACATCACTTCTCATGGATACATGCTGGCCAACAGGCTCATCTTTAGCTTGGTTACAAATCCCATTTAGAATAAAATCCTCAGGTGGCAAAAGTGGTTGTAAGTCTCAGAAACATTGTGCTTTTGTTGGTTTGCTCCATGGGGAAGAAAGTGGGTGAATATGGTCTTGTAAGAAATGTGACTCTCGTATGGATTGCAATTCTCATGTAGAGGATGTTAATAATAGAGTTTGCTGAACAAGATCTTTTCCCTTAAGCCCAACATCACTTCTCATGGATACGTGCTGGACAACCAGCTCATCTGCAGCTTTGTTACAAATCCCACCATTTAGAATCAAATCCTCAAATGGCGAAAGGTGTTGCAAGTCCCGAAACGTGGTGCTTTTGTTGGTTTGCACCATGGGGAAGAAAGTGGGTTAATATGGTCTCGTATGGATTTCCACTCTCGTATGGATTGTGACTCTCATGTAATGGGCTGTAAAGTTCACTGAACATGAAGATCTTTTCCCTTAAGCCCAACATCACTTCTCATGGATGCATCTGCAGCTTTGTTACAAATCCCACCGTTTAGAATTAAATCCTCAGCTGACAAAAGTGGTTATAAGTCCCAGAAACATTGTGCTTGGATGAATCTACCTTAAAAATATATTATGAATTGATGCTAGGGATTTGATGCTAAACTTGTGTTATTTGGCAAAAGCCAATGCAGAGTTAAAACTGGAAAAGAGAAGTATGTCAGGGAATACATGCTTTTGCTTTGGGAATTTCCCCCAGGCTTTCACGGGAGCAGGTGTAGGAGAGAGAGAAGTTTGTTTGGGAGTCGAGCCAAGGTCAGGCTATAGTTGGAGTTGTGCGCTGGAGCAAACTGATCAAGTGAGGAGGTTAGAATAGCAGTGAACAGGAGGTACTGTAGGTGCTTATCATGAAATCCAGTGTGAATATGTATTCTCACTGCAAAATTGTTATTTTAGCAACAACAAAAAAATTCTAGGGATAATTTATTGTATGGCCGTTGCAAAAAAAACACACTAGTGAATCCGTAATCGTAATGAACCAGAAACGGCAAAACTCTGATCACAACTCATGGAATGCCCCTGAAAATCCAAGCCAAATTAGCATAAAAATCATAATTTGTGGTTAATCGGAGGCAGGTACAACATTGTTGCAATGTCTGGGGACTCAATCTCTGTAACAAAAGCATCATGGGATGTGTTCCCAAAACAAGGAAGCAAGGAGATAGCTCACACAGTGCTGCTTTAAGTCATAGGCACCTCCGACAAACCAATAGAAACACTACATTCAAGTATGTTTTTTTAACCTTCAAGCCAACAGCAGCACAGTGCAGTGTCGATTGGTTAGTACAAGGTGCCTGTGTAGGCACCTCTGGGGGTGGGGAAAATTTATTTTTTTCTTAATAAAATAAATCTGTATGTGTTTAGAATGACTCAATGTAATGTGTGTTTCTAATATAAGCAGCATGTGTTAGATTAGAAAAAGGTAAAAACATGGAAACTTAGATATACCTTTAACCTCACGTCTTAAAGAACATTAACAGGGAGCACTTTGAACTTTTTTCCTTTTAATAACATTATGCCCACAATTTACACTAGTGCTACAAAGCCATTTATGTGAACATTGTCTGTTCTTTTGTAGTTGTATGAATCTGTCTTTTGATAACTTTAGGGCAATGACTAAGCCAATCTAAACAGCCCACCTGTATTAATGCCGCTCTATCTCTATCTGACATTCTGCTAATACAATAGACAGTTACTCTGAAAAATACTTTTCTTTTATGTTTGCAATTTGGTAGCTTTCCATGTCTTTTTTTTTTTTTTTTTTTTTACTTTTTTTTTTTTAGTTTTGCCAGAAAATGTTCTCAAGCTGTCTCATGTCTTATCTATTGAAATCCATAAATCTTCTGTAATTTTTTTCAAACCTTTTCCTATTGTTACAAGACAAAAAAAAAAAGCTTTGCAAAATTCAAGCCAACAACTAACTGACAGGTTGCTGAACATCACACAGATACAACTCTCAGAGAGACGGTGTGTGAGGTATTGATAGCTCAGATTTTAATTCTGACATTTTTTTTAAAATTTTCCCTCATTACTGACTTGTGTTCACGCTGCAATTTATTTCATTGTTAGATATTTTTTGTATTGTAATAAAAATAATGAATACATGTTGTTATTCAGTACTTCAGTGGTGTCTGACTCCCGGTGATCATATGGAGACAGCATGCTAGTCACTTTTTTTTTGCTTATCTATATGGTTTTCTTGGCAAAGATACTGGAGTCGGTTGCCAGTGGACTGTGATTTGTCTGACCTCATTTATTATTTAATATTATCGTTTATTTGTAACGCGCCGACATATTCCGTAGCGCTATACATAAGTTAAGTTACAGGCAATGACAAGTTCAACATTCACACATTGCAAAGAGTGTATGGCTCTGTCTTAGAGCTTGGATTCCGGTGTCCATAGCGCTTTCCCTAAAGCACTGCGCAGGATTGAAACTCGCAGACTTACAATCTAAAGGTTAAAGTTTTTATGTGGTACAGTAGGGAGAGAGTAGTGCTGAGCAGTGCTGAGCATGTTAGGGAGGAAGGTTATAGGCTTCTTTAAAGAGGTGCGTTTTTATTGATGTTTTGAAGGATTTAAGGCAGGAGGATAGTCTGGTGAAGCGAGGCATGGAGTTCCAGAGAATAGGGGCAGCGCAAGAAAAGTCCTGGAGGCGGGAGTGAGAGGAGGTGACAAGAGTGGTAGAAAGAAGAAGGTCGTTAGCAGAACGAAGAGGTCGTGTGGGGGAGTATTTGGAGATGAGAGCAGAGATGTATGGGGGTGCGCTGTTGTTGAGGGCTTTATAAGTTGGGGTCAAGATTTTAAACTTTATTTTGGAGGCTAAGGGAAGCCAGTGAAGTGATTGAGAAAGAGGAGCTGCCGACACTGAACGATGTGTACTGAAGATGAGTCTGGCGGAGGCATTCATTATGGATTGAAGTGGGGAGAGGCGAGTGATGGGCAGGCCAACAAGGAGCGAGTTGCTATAGTCGAGACGAGAAATGATGAGAGAGTGTATTAGAATCTTAGTAGTGACTTGTGTTAGGTAATGGCGTATTTTGGATTTGTTTTTTAGATGGAAAAGACAGGATTTGATTAGAGACTGTATGTGTGGGATGAAAGAGACTGCAGGGTCCAGTAGAACCCCGAGACAACGGGCTTAGGACGTGGGAGTGATGATGGCGTTGTTGACAGAGAGAGAGATGTGAGAAATTGAAGCTGTAGTAGAGGGTGGGAAGATTAAGAGTTCAGTCTTAGACATGTTGAGTTTCAGATGGTGGGCGGACATCCAAGAGTATATACTAGCCTACCTCATTGTTATGACCTGCTCTTCTTGGGTGACCCTACATGGTATAGATGACAGCATGATTGAGGTACATAAGCCCCTTCACCACAACAACGTAGTGATCCAGAAGGGGGATGTATACATATTATTTGCTAATATTATTAATATTTCTGTGTAGTGTACGGTTAACTGTTTGTTTGTGGCAAGTGCATTCTCTTTGCATTCTTTCTTACATGGTAAGCTTCTTTACTGAATTAGTTTCCTCCTTTTAGTACCTACCTGTTTATAATATACATACTAGAGACGTTAAAGGACCACTTGTCCTTAGTGATCACAGTGGTCATGTAAAGAGTTAAAGAACAGTTAGGTAGAACGTCATAAGAAAAAAATCTTTATTTTAAATCATGCCCCCAGGCATTATGAGCTCCAGATCTGTCCATGCACTGAATGATTTATTATCTCTGGAGTGGAAGACACCCAGGGAGAAGTACTGCACTGAAACAATTTGAGACCACTCAGTAAAACATATGTTAGTAGTAGGGAGTACTGTCACATGAGCTGCTAGCAATGTTCACAAATACGCTTTATAGTTAAATACCACTATCATCCTGCAAGTACAGTATGCCTGATTGGAGCTTTCTTTGCTGGGTTTCTCCCACTCCAGAGATAAAAAATAATTCAGGGGTTTTTATTTTTCTTATCAGGCCCTACCTAGCTATTCTTTAGGCAGACATTTATAAAAACACTCAAGTGACAAACAAGCTTTAAGAGACGTTTTTTTTTTTTCTAACCCTATCTCAAATCAGCCTCGCTACATACACAATTGCCTTAATTCATATTAAGCTACCCTGCCAGTGACTCATGTAAAAAGACACTTCATTTATGATTTTGTTCTGTGAAAAGGCACCTTTTTCAAAAATTTAAAAAAGGATTTCAACATGTTTTTAGGATAACTTACAGTGGTGTGCTCCAAGTTGTGCTGTATTAACTGGCCCTTTAAGTTACCTTAATTATCTACCATTTAGTCAAACCAAATTTGTCCCCACTTAGGGCCTCATTCAAATGCAATATGGCCAATTGAATAGGGCTCTATTTAAGCACAGAGCATATTTTTTTTACAGGAGTTTTCAGTTAGTGAAGACCTTGCTTTTTGATAGAAGTTCATTAACTAAACACTTCTGTAATAAAATATGCTCTGTGCTTATCTAGAGCTCTATTCAACTGGCCAAATCTCATTTGAATGAGTCCCTGAGTGTCACACAAAATCAATTAAGGCCGACTTGTGGCTTGCATGTCATAGGGTGCCACATATGCTAAGTATCAGATGTTCCTGTGAAAGTTGTTTTATTTCAGGGGTTGGACAGAGGGTGGGTCTAAAAACTTTAGTTAAATTATATCTGGGGAAACCGGTTATACTTTTATCTGCTGTGTTACAGGATAAAGAGGATTACATGAGACTTGAAGTCTTCACTGACAATGTTATTTTATACTGAAAGAAACTGAAGAGAGGATTAAGCAGATGTAGCAGTTCTGTCTTCAGTAACAAACTGCTACTAGTCACGTGTGTCATCATCACGTGTGTGTGTATATGTGTGTGTGTGTGTGTGTGTGTATATATATATATATATATATATATATATATATATATATATATATATATATATATATATATATATATATATATATATATATATGTATGTATGTATGTATGTATGTGTAATGATTTTACTGGTTCTACATTTAACTAAATTCTTAGCATATGTGGCAACCTATGGCATGCAAGCCGCAAGTCAACCTAAATTGATTCTGTGGCCCTCAGGTGAGACTAAGTGAGGATGCATTTGGTTTAATTAAATCGGTAGACAATTAAGATGACTTAATAAAATAACAATCACAGAAGGCTGAAGACAAGGTTGGTGACCTGAGGAGCTCAATTGGCCGTGTGTGTGTAGATGGTGTAATATTATGAAAGTGACAAGATTACTGGGGAGGATAACTTAGTATGAATTCATGGAGTAAGGCAATTGTGTATGTGATTAGGCTGATTTGAGAGATGGAGGTCAGACCAAACAAATCTATGGAGTGAGATTAGATAAGGAGCCGCTTAAAAGTATCAATTTAAAGGGCCACTACAATTCAAGAAAAAAGACACTCGTTTGTCAAGTATGTACCAAACTAACGACATTAGTGGCGTTGTAAACCATGAACAGGGTTCCATAGTGGTCTAGTGGTTCGGACTCGGTGCTTCCAGCGTTGTCGACCTTGGTTTGATCCCAGTCAGGGAACCAAGAGGTCACGCTACTCTGAGCAGGGTGGGCCTGGTCAGTACTGTGATGGGAGACCACCTAAGAATACTAGGAGCTGTATGCTGTGGCCCACTGGAGAAAGAACTGGCAACCAACTCCAGTATCTCTGCCATGAATACCAAGTGGATCAGCATGACCATGTACATAAAGATCTGGTGTGTTACGGGCCATGAGGTCAGAAAGTGTCGGAAACAAATGAACAACGCAAAAAAAGAGGGGAAAAAACAATGAACATAAAAACAGAACAGAAAATACAACCATATCTCTCCAGGAATGTAAATGCCCCTCTTTCACTCCCAGCTTCCACTCATGTATCATGGATTCCCCCAGGTCCAAGCAGAGGCGTCAACATTTATTTTTCTGATTAAAAACCTAAAAACTAGCTGTATGACCTTTATTTCCTTATTAATTATGCTCTTTTGAGATTGTGTGCAGTGGTCTTTTAATTGACATGAGTGCATCAAACCATGTATTGTTATGTTCATATTGTTAGATAGTCTTACCTTATAAAAAACAATCTTATGGGTTGGCTGGTGATGTATAGTAAACTTTCAGCATTAACAATGCAAGTGGTAATTATAAAAACAGAGAGAGTGAGTGGTCAGTTAAATAAAATTGTGCAATCTACGTATTATTGTATTGCTAACATATCCCCCCCTGAGTCCTTCTGAACTGGGCTGTCATGTCAGATCGATGGCAGAAGTATATACAGATTTTATGTTATATCCAGTAAGATTAATACTTTTATTCTGATAGACCTATTTGAGAGCATAATAATTCCCAGTGAAGAATCTCTACCTTTTGGATATCAGTCTAATTCCAGTAGACAAATCTTGTGTGCTAAATTGATTTTTTAAAGATTTATACTAGCTACTGTGACAAGTGGTGATTGCATTTTACCACCCAGACCTAACCAACTCGGTGTCCTATCTAAACGGCTAATCAATGGCCAAGAATATTGTGTGCTTCCTAAACTCATACTTAAATTGAATTTTTGTGTATACTTCCATATTGTACATTCTTTAATTTCACTGTAATTATCTTTTTTTACCAGTTAAAATTGTTAGCTGGTAGATTGTCTGTAAGCCTTCAAGATTTGATGTTTCTTGTTTCTTCTTCAAATCTCTACCCTTCTCTATCTCGCCCTCACTGGATCCACCCCTCACTGGATCTACCCCTGGGAGTAGAGTTGAATTATCCCCCCCAGATTATTTTTTGATATATATATATATATATATATATATATATATATATATATATATATATATATATATATATATATATGGATGGATATATAGATATAGATAGATAGATATAGATAGATAGATATAGATAGATAGATATAGATAGATAGATATAGATATATATATATATATATATATATATATATATATATATATAATTCCGTATTCAGAGAACCAGTATTTGTAAATGTCGGTTTGAAATGGAGCTGACTCATAAAAAGACATTTGCTTTACTGCTTGATCTTCACATGATACCTTATTGAATTAATCTTTTGTAGGACTGCCAGACTGATTTCCTGCTTTATTGCTTATAGTTAATGTGTCTGCATCTGTTTGTTTGTTATAAATTTCATTTTCATAATGACGCCAAAGTGTTTGGGGAAAGTCTAAGATCTGTACTGGGTGCCAAGTATGCTATGGTGGATAGAAAGTGAACCATCTTACCACTGCCGCTAAAGATTCTGGGTAGGGACATGCCAATAGGGCTGGAAACGTACCACCTTTTTGGCTCCAGCCCACTTAGTCCTGGTAACAGGCAGGCCTGGGGGCTCAACCTTTCTTAACTGGTTACCTTTCAAACATCATTGTGACCACATATGAGATCCAGAATATTTTGAAAATTATAATACCACTCAATTTTCATCAAGTTTTGCACTGAACAGAGGGCATTTTAGTTGCAGATACTTTTAGCAATAATCAATCTATGACTCCTCTGTCTTTGCATTTGAGGACCAGCAGATAAGGTCTCAGTGGTTCTAGCACTGGCTGTTGAGCACCACTACGCTAGACCTGTCTTGGTTTGTCTCCAGGGGAGGGAGGCAGATAAAGCCTTCCACCAGGACAGTCTCTTTGGTAGAACCTTTTCCACCACATGGATCTCTGATAGGGCTGTAGAGAGGCAGGTTTGCTAGAGTCTAAAATACATATATGCATTTTAAAATCTACATTGAAATGGATTCCTTCAAATATAGATTTTTATTGATAATCCGATATTATGAAACCCTACTGCGTATGACCACTACAATTAAGCCAAACATATAAGTGTTCTAGTAATTACAAGAGAGTAGAACATCTCCGGTTTACTTAATGTGGTTATAGTGGGGAAGTATCCAACATCCTATTAGGATGCTTTCTATACAGATCACAAGGTCATTTAATAAAAACAAACAATTAAAATTGAAAAAAAATGTTTAGAATTCAAAACTAATTCTGTGCATTGTTTTTGACAGTTTGAACAAGAAAACCAGAGACTTGTCAGCGAGATGAACAGCCTATTCGATGAAGTAAGGTAAATGTGTGCTGTGATCATCTATCTGTAGATTCACTCGCCCCATTTCCTCAAAGGTATATCAATAAAGGAACACTGAAGTCTTATATTTATATAATTTGTTCCTTTATGCAACTAATGGGCAAAATATTATTTCTTTTTTATGGAGAAGTCTTGAAGAGCTCTCGTCTGACATCTAGTAATATGTCCATTAAAATCCAGAAACATCCAAATGCTAAAAATGTCAATAAATACAATGGGCCTCATTCAATTGCAAGCCTGCAACTTACGGTATACAGGCCATATGTCTGCAGGCTTGAACTTGGCTAGAATTACGGAGCGATTCAATTGAACAAGCCCGTAAGTTGTGACCCGAAATCAGAAAACAAACCATGCACTCTTATGTAGCATTTCAGAGCGTGAGCCAGATCAATTAAGCAATTAAAAACTAAACAACTGCAGGGATTTTGAGCCCGTAGATCGTGTGCGGATTGCAAAAAGACGCCAATTGAATAGCAAATTAATTTACGGGCTTCATTACGGACTACAGTAAGCTACAATTTCTCATTTGAATGAGGCTCAATATTTGCACTGCACTCCGAGAAACTGGGAAGAGACATGCAAATGAGCACACAATGCATTTTTACTCTTTATTTCAAAACCATTTTAAACATGGCTCCTTATAAAGCTCAAATTGCAGTTTAATAACTGTATTATTATTTCTACTGTACAATTTAGCTATGGTACAGGAAAATCAGTCACTAATAGAACTTCAACCACTACAGCTCTCAATACAAATGACTTTTCTTCATTGTACATTATGTTCCACATATATAATATATGATTAGTCCTCTTGGAAGTCTGGCTTTTGTATGTGGGTGAGAGGCAGCCGGCCGCAGAACAAAGGATACAAGGGTTGAAGCTGCAGTCAATTCTCTGCTTAATTTTGCTGCAGCCGAAAGGTAGACAATCACTTGCATCACAATGAGACGACGCTCCCAAAGGGTCTGCTCTGCAGCAGCATTAAGGCTCGTCTGGATCAGACAGACCAAGGTGGGAGATCATGTAAATAAATGATGTAAGGCAAGAGGGAATGAGGGAGCCATGGAAAGGTACAATGTGTAGGAGAACTCAAGAGAAGGAACGTGGGAGAAAGAGAATAGTACAAGGGGGGGAAGATAATGGGAGGGGGACGGAGGACAAACAATACGCGTTGTCTCTGCCGATTTCTTCCCTCCCTCTGCAAACTCCACAGTCTGTTAAAAATACAAGAATCTTCGTGTACATTACTGAACTGCTTGTTCAATATTCATATCACAAAAGCATCATAAAGAAGATTTACTGGCTTTGATGTTGGTATTACACACAAGATTAGCCGTGACAGTGAGTTTCACAAGTTGACATTGTAGTGTTACAACCCCAAAAACACTATAGCTACACAAATATCCTCAAATTAATATAATGCATTAAAAGAGTATGCTCTAAGCCCAGGATGTCCAAAGTCGGTCGTGCTGGACCACACACAGCCCTGCTGCACCCAGGTGAGGCTAGTATTTCTTCAGTCATTTAGTCTAATTGACTCATCTGTGCACATAAAGGAAATCCACAAATCCAGGCCTGTGTGCGGCCCAGCAGGACCAACTTTGGACACCCCTGCCCTAAGCAGTACAAGCTTTCTAGTTTGTATTACCTTAGCTAATACAGCCAATGAACAGCATGCTATATATTTGAAAAAAAGGAATAGAATCACTGTTCCAGTCACGATAAGAGAAGCTAGTTTTTAGATGGCTTTGGATATACTAGACATTTACAGCAATGTTAACCGACCATGCAAATCATTTTTTTCTTTGCTGCTTGTTGTGTTTTCTTTTTTCAAATAAAGATCTCAGTGCAGTACAAACAGATGTTTAAGTGCTCTGAGGGGCTTGCCCTGTCAACCAATGCGCAGTAATGTAACTGTATGAATCACGTTTGTGAGCAGTGTCAAGTACTTTATATACAGAGACAGATTTCCTCATAGATTCAGTAAATATTAAACAAGTTTTTACATAATAGTTTTTAGAAAATATAAAGTTTTAAATCTCTGTTTACTAACAAGTCTGTTCTGCCCACTGGCTGCTGCATGAATAATAACAGATTGCTGAGCGCATGTGCGTGCTGTGTGATTCTGTATGGGGACGGCTATGATTAATAGGACAGCTTCCTCTGGACTCTACACTATACACTGACCAGTTAACCCATACATAGCTTTCCTGTTTAGGTGAGTCCAGTATTCCATGCCTGCACACACAGATGTGGTAAGGGTTACATTTTTGTTTGCTGGGATCACTGTAAGCAGCTCCATGAAGCACCGGAGCACAGATAACATTGGTCTGTATTGCTCAAATTCTTTCTGTTCCCTTCAAACTTCAAATATAAGCAGTCAGACAAAATCCTTTCTATTGAATGGGGCACACACCTCTTTATCTGAATTGGTTGCAGTAATGGAGCAGACGTGGAGCAAGCAGTCTGTGGGAAGTCTTTCACACAAATAAATACAGATTTTATTTGATTTGATTTCTCTGTGAAAAATGCACATATTTAAAAAAAAAATCTAAGTATTTCAACATGCTTTTAGGAGATCTTTACAGTGATTTAGTCCAAATTGTGCTGAATTAATGGTACTATGTCCTGACCACACTGTGTAGAGTCTTTGCACTGCTTGAAAAAAATAATTTACCCCCCAAAACATGTATTAGCTGTGAAATCAGAAAAATCATGCAAAAAATCTTTGCTATTTTTTAGATTCCTGTGTAATTCTGAAATCTTTACTTGGACTGTGTTATTTAGGTTTTCATCTTCCTAATAACACTGAGCCAGTGTTGCTGTAGTTCATAAGGAGTTTAATTAGAAATGCATTTCTCCTGCGCACAGCAATATTTACATTGTATCATTAATGCAGCGTTTAAGGCTAAATATTCTGTTCTTCAGAATTGTGTGTTGTTTTTTTTTTTGTTTTTTTTTACTTCTCTGTCACAACAACTTTACATAGTCTGACTTTTAGAAGAAAAAAATAATAATCATATAAACCTTAAAATTTATTAAAGGACCACTTTAGTGCCATACTTGTTTTGAAGCACACTTAATAATGGTCGAACATATTTTAAGGAAGTAAAAAAGCAATTAATAATAACGTCCACCACATATTCTAGGGTACATGACAATAAAATAAATGTTATATTTATATTCATCCACCATGAGAATATTAGCATTATAAAAACCATTGTGCAACTTTATTAAGAAGTAATGGAATATTTCTCATTCTGAATCACTACCTTGTCGTGGTGAAGGGGCTGGTGTACCTCATTGAGGCTGTGAGTTATACCATGTAGGGTCACCCAAGATGGGCAGGTCATAGCAGAGAAGTCAGACAAATCGCTGTCTACTGGAGATGGAACTGGAAACAAACTCCGGTATCTTTTGCCAAGAAAACCTCATGGATAAGCGCAACCAGACACAAATGTACATAGCGTGCTGCAGTCCATAGGGTCAAGGAGAGTAGGACACGACTTAACCAAACTAACAAACCAGTGGAATATTTAAGATGCAGTACAAAACATGGAGATCTGTATGCTTTTTAAAATAAGTGCATATAACTAACATCAATTTTCACAGTAGTACCTATTCCTGCTACTTTGTCATATTTATTTCAGTTACTCAGTTTTAAAATAAACATTTTTCAATGCTTAAAGCTAGAGCAAATATTGTGGGTAAATATCCAGTTTTAATGTGGTTTATTTGTCTTAGTCACTATGTATTTCTGCAGCTTTGCAACAAATTACCTAACTAGGGAATAGATGTTTTTATGATTTGTTTTCTCTTAGGGCCCAAAAGGATAAAAGTGATTGTAATCACATATATAGTTTTCATAATTACGGTCCATTGGTAACGCTCAATGAGCGCCAAAGGCCCGTAGCGCTTAGGCCCGAAGGCCGTAGATGCAAACCGAGGCCTGCAGTTGCGGGCCTGCACTAAATTCTGAATTTAACGGCCAAACCACAGAACTGCAAAGACCAGAAAAAAAACACAAAATATGCCTCCCTTACACACTCACACACAGCACAGGGGGAGAGTCAGGGAGCATGTAAGTGAAGTTGCAAGTTAATTTGAGCCATATTTGGCATTTTTTCACAATAGAAAATCGCCTAAGCAAGAATAAAAATGGCAGCTGAAAAAACGTAACATGATGAAAACGAGGCCGAAGGCAGTAAAAAAGAGCCCCAAACCAGTAACCCTCAACCCAAGCCAGTAACACTCATAGCAAAGCCCATAAACTACACGGGGGGGAGAGGCAATGAGCAAAGCACCAAAGTTGCGGGTTGGACCTCTTTGCGAGGGTCCGCATTTGCCTTTGGCTCATTGCAGCCGCTGTTAGAGCCTCCACCTTCTGCAAATGCAGCCCCTCGCTTCGCGGGGGTCTGCATTTGCGGACCAACAGCGTCCCTCGCTTTGTGAGGGACGCAGTTCTTGCAAGCTCGCTTCGCGAGCTCTCAAAGCGTGATGGCGATTCGTAGTTTGACAACTATTATATATGATGTTTTAAGTGAAATGAAGCATACTTTCCTCTTGAGATTTTGAGGTACTTTTGTAAGTGTTAGATATAATATTGAACTTTAGTCTGTGGTATTCTTCTGTACTGTATCTTGGTAGTGCCATTATAAGCAAAAAAAGATCATGAAAGCAGGTTAGCCTAAACGATGACCTAATTATAGCACCCCTATACCATTATCCCAGCTTTTATTCACCTACTGCAACTTTTGGGTTTGGTCTCCAGAATCTCAATAGACATTGTTTTCAGATCCCAGGGAGTCTTAAGGTATTTCTTCAGTTTATATTGAAGTCCTGCTGTGCGCCAAGGCCTTAAATAGGGAATAAGTCCTCTCTTCCAGAGTGTGAATAGTTGATTGTGTTCCTCTTTTGTATTCATGAAACTGTCTTCCATTTTGTTGTGTGACATCAGTTCAGATATCCATATTTGCACATGATCTAGTCCATTAAATCGGAATCCTTTCCATGCATTTGACCCTGAGACCAGGCATCGCGAAGGCCAAAATATTACATTTAGACTGCCTTATTTTTCACATCCCATATTTTTCAGATTGTAGGGCATGAGTACCTGCAGCTTGCCTTTTCAGTGCACAACCTTATTTGTAAAAGATGGGACAAATTTCAGCTTAAATGGCAGGGGCAAACTTGCAGTTTTCAGTGTAAGCTTTCCCATAAAAGATCAAGGCAGTAAAGCTCACTATAAACTATGAAAGCTGAATCTTTGCAGTTGTGCTTTAACTGTACATGTAAACTGGCAAGTTTCTGAAGAAACAAGGCAAGCACAGAATTCTTAATCTTCCCACCCTCTACTACAGCTTCAATTCCTCACATCTCTCTCTCTGTCAACAATGCCATCGTCACTCCCACCTCCCAAGCCCGTTGTCTCGGGATTCTACTGGACCCTGCCCTTTTTTTTCATCCCACACATACAGTCTCTAACCAAATCCTGTCTTTTCCATCTAAAAAACATATACAAAATACGCCATTACCTTACACAAGACACTACTGAGATTCTAATACACTCTCTCATCATTTCTCGTCTTGACTATTGCAACTCGCTCCTTGTTGGCCTGCCCATCACTCGCCTCTCCCCACTTCAATCCATAATAAATGCCTCCGCCAGACTCATCTTCAGTACACATCGTTCAGTGTCGGCAGCTCCTCTTTGTCAATCACTTCACTGGCTTCCATTAGCCTCCAGAATAAAGTTTAAAATCTTGAACCTAACTTATAAAGCCCTCAACAACAGTGCACCGCCATACATCTCTGCTCTCATCTCCAAATACTCCCCCACACACCCTCTTCGTTCTGCTCACGACCTTCTTCTTTCTACCACTCTTGTCACCTCCTCTCACTCCCGCCTCCAGGACTTTTCTTGCGATGCCCCTTTTCTCTGGAACTCCTTGCCTCGCTTCACCAGACTATCCTCCTGCCTTAAATCCTTCAAAACATCAATAAAAACACACCTCTTTAAAGAAGCCTATAACCTTCCTCCCTAACATGCTCAGCACTACTCTCTCCCTACTGTACCACATACAAACTTCAACCTTTAGATTGTAAGTCTGCGAGTTTCAATCCTGCGCAGTGCTTTAGGGAAAGCGCTATGGACACTGGATTCCAAGCTCAAAGACACGACCATCCACTCTTTGCAATGTCTGAATCTTGAACTTGTCATTGCCTGTAACTTAACTTATGTACAGCGCTACGGAATGTGTTGGCGCGTTACAAATAAACGATAATATTAATAATAATAATAATAATAATTTACAGCTGTTCAACTGGTAGAAAAGACACTTCTTGCTCAAGGTCCATGTTCCTGCTGTATTTCTTCCTAACCACAATCCCATTTTTGAGAATGGCAAACAAGCCTAGTATGAATCGGTACTCATACATTTTAATCTAGGTCCACAAATGACTGACCCCCCTGGTAAGGTAGATTTCGTTTTGGTAAATGGTGAGTTTGTCTTGACACCACTGGGTGGCAACTACTGAGTACAGCTAGAGATTTATCAATATTTTCGAAGCCTGTTGAAGACCCTGACTATTGTCATGGTCACTCGCTCACTTGCACACTCACACTGAAGAAGGGTTGTTCCGACCCACATATTTCTTGCACCAGCTCCATTCTGGTTGCAGCACTGATCCAGTCCAGTAAATAAGGAAGTGCTGATTTGGGCCTATGCAAGGCAGTAATAGCAGAGTACCTGTGCTCCCTTGTCCTACTTGATAGTTCTATTTGGTGCTCTCTCTTCTGTTGCTAATCCAGGCCGTGGTGACTTTTCACTTCTGGCTTTCTGACTCTTTGTTTTCTGGATTCCCTCTGCTTGCCGCCAGGCCCTGACCTCTTGCTTGAACACTCGTTCATGAAAGATGTGGCCCTTATCTATACCGTGACCGCCTAATAATTTCCGACCAATCTTACAAATGTATACTTAGTGTCAATCTGATGTATTGGATTGGCAAAATAATAATAAACGCATAAGACACAAGTAAGCAGTGGTTAACAGGAACCAGGTAATTTTGTATGTATAAAAATATCACTCAAGAACATGTATTTTTAAATACATTTGGTTCCCACAGCAACTAAAAGCACAATGCGTTGGAAGATTATCTCATTTATCTACTACTTATCATTTTAATACACACACATTTCCAGTTTCCTTTTTCATGTTTTTTTTATTCCTGCTGTACTTCTGAGATTGTAACCCTACTACTAATGACACCGTATCGTCAGATCTCTCCTAAACAGCTCAGGCTGTAAACCAATTTGGAAGAAGTTAAAACATTAATTGACTCTGCTTTACATGTTGCTACAAGTACCAATTATCAGTACTTGTTCCCTTGGCACAGAGTTACATGTTAGATATATGGCTGGCAACTAATTAGAGTAACAACTACACCAATCCTCTACAAGCTCCAATGACCACATAACAAAGAAGCATAACATCCACTGATCACAGATATTGTTAGTTATGCATAATTTTCCTCACTTGAATATTTATTTTTCAAAATACTTATGGGAAAGTGCCATCTACTACTACTACTCACAGCTAAACAACCCTGCACTTAAATCTAACTATACTGATTTATGTCTATTAAGTATAGCACTTATACACCCTTCACTTTTTGAATAACTAGAATTGATATTGGACAGCAAAGTATAAAAATATAGCATCTATTTTATTAAATACTAGCGACTTGCCCGTCAAAAAATGGCGGCAATAGAATTGGCACACAAAGTAAAAAGTGTTTTGGTTGTATGGGTACCTTTGGTGCTCATTGCAAGCCTCGTGTGGTGTTTTGTAATTTATTTCTGTATATGTATTTTTGTAATTATAATTAATTACTGACCTGATAAATTAATATACTTTACCTGTTTGTAAGTAATATATGCAGCAACCAATATGGAGAGCTAACAATCTGTTTTGATGTTCCTGCAGCATACAATGTAGATGTTCAGTGTTGGTGAGCTGAGGTGTGTCAGCAATGTGTGCAGTGTGTAGTGTAAATAGGCTGCGTGCGCGATGGGAAGCCGTTTGTGTAGCTGTGTAGTTCCGCATTTTGTAAGTTAGTGTTGTAAAATGGCGGCAATTGTGTATGTGGTACGGGGGTGTGGCTGATTTTGTGTCCTTCCTAATAGTGTATTTGGTAGCTTGTACGGGGTTGTGTAAAAGTTTTATGTGCCTGGCGGTGTTTTGCGTTTTTTCGGCGGCCATCTTCGAGTGCCTAAACTCTTGAAATTGGACTTAAATTGTGGTGTAACCTCACTTCCAGACGTCCTGGGTGTTCCCCCTTGCTGTGTGTGATGTTTTTATTTTATTTTTGTTTGTATTTTCTGTGTTTTTTCGGTGTGCGCAGTTCGGCCAATAAGTTCGTATTTTTTGGCGTGCCGTATTTTTTTTATGCGATTCTTTCAAAGTGCTACAGGTATTGCACCAGCGCGGTGAACGTCTTCGGTGCTCCCTGCCTAAGTGCTACGGGGTCATAGGGATAAGCGCCTATGGCGCTCATTTCCACCAGCGCAAGGAGCGCTTTAGGCGCTCCTTCCTTGGCCGCAACTGTGGCCCTTGCTTTGCGAAGTCCGCAGTTGCGGTCACAACTGAGGCCCTCGCTTTGCGAGGGCCGCAGTTGCTGCAGGCTCGCTTTGCAAGACCACAGTTTCCCCATTGCGTTAGCGACGTATTTTGGTAAGCCCGCACTGCTGAGAACTATATATATGATAATATACAATTATTATTTATGTTGTGCAGCAATTGCTTCATTTGAGCTGTTTTTTTGTTGTTGTTGTTTTTTTATATCAGTAATGGGACTTACAGACTTTACGATTCCCTTTAGACATGTTGAAGGCATTGGTACTAAGAACTTCCATTTTTCATTTGAAAAAAAATGCTCTCCTTCCAAGTCTTGAAGCAAATCAATGAAAACAAAAATAATTGCTCCCACTGAAACTTCTTCGGAAGAGCATATTTTAAGCATGAAACTAATTAAATAAAAACAGATTGCAAGCTCTTTCAGCACAGAACGGTAGGATAGGCTTCTAAATGATAAATGGAAGCCACTGAGTTGTAGATGGGCAAACTACATGTAACTCCTGATCTAGCTGTTCAAAACCCTGATAATTAGTTTTCAGAGGTGATTCAAGACTTGATTAGGGATTTTTGAAGATAAACTTCCTCTTCATCTGCCTCTCTCATCAGAACCTGCTCCCATGTTTTCCTACACGATTTCTCAAGAGCCCCCCTAGTCTTCAGTCATGTAAACATCCAATGAAAACCCAACTTTTCAGAGAACTGTAAATCTCTTTCTTTCTTTCTTTCTTTGTTTCTTTCTCTCTTTCTTTCTGTCTTTCTCTCTCTCTCTCTCTTTCTCTCTCTCTCTCTCTCTCTCTCTTTGTTTCTCTCTTTGTTTCTTTCTTTCTGTCTTTCTCTCTCTCTCTCTCTTTCTTTCTTACTCCTCTCTCTCTTTCTGTCTTTCTCCCTCTCTTTTTCTCTCTCTCTCTCTCTTTGTTTCTTTCTTTGTTTCTTTCTTTCTTTCTCTCTCTCTTTCATTCTTACTCGCTCTCTCTCTTTCTCTCTCTCTATTTCTCTCTCTCTCTTTCTTTCTCTCTCTCTCTCTTTCTTTCTTACTCGCTCTCCCCCTTTTCTATCTCTCTTTGTTTGTTTCTTTCTTTCTTTCTCTCTCTCTCTCTCTTTCTTACTCTCTCTTTCTCTCTCTCTCTTTTGTTTCTCTCTTTGTTTCTTTCTCTCTTTCTTTCTTTCTGTCTGTCTGGCTTTGTCTCTCTCTCTCTCTCTTTCTTTCTTACTCTCTCTCTCTCTTTCTCTCTCTCTCTCTCTTTGTTTCTCTCTTTGTTTCTTTCTCTCTTTCTTTCTTTCTGTCTGTCTGTCTTTGTCTCGCTCTCTCGCGCTCTCTCTCTCTCTCTCTCTCTCTCTCTCTCTCTCGCACTCCATCCTCTGAAATCCCATCCTCCGAAAACCTCTCACTCGTCTTATCTTTGCTGTTCTTCATGTGGTAATCACTAGTAACAAGTGGCATCACTAGTGTAACTCCATTACTTCTCTAAGGATTAAAGGATTGTATTTGTGATATGAAATAAAAGAATAATTTATGTCTCCCATTAAAGCAAATGTATGTGCAAGGAAAACCAAAATTTCTATTGTTTGAAAATCTGTGAAGGCATGGAAAATATGTTTCTACTCCCTTCCACATTCAAGTGCCAGTACCTGCAACACTTGAGTTGCTATTCAATGCAGAATGCTAGAGAGATTCTATGGTGTCAGAAACTCTAGTCATCTGACTATAATTTAAAGGACCATAGAAAATGACACATTGCTAAACCTGAGGGTAAATATAGCTGTTTTCGAATTAAACACTCTTCTTTCTGGCCTGAGCACTGGACGGGCTGGTGTTATTGGTGGTAGGATATCATTGTCCCATCAGTTAACTAAGTTAGTTCTGAACTATACGATTCTTAATTGTGGTCATTATATCTGTCTTCAAAAATGAAACCTTATGCCCATCATGGACAGTTACTGAGCATAAGGACCCTCCGATGTACAATGTAGAAATAGAGAGAGAGGAGTTCTTCTTAGACAGGAATATTTCCTAAACAGTGCAACCTGAGAAATTATGTGTTAACAATTTCTTTATATAGATCTGTTTTTGTTTTGTTTTTATCTTTGTGAACCTTCAAGAGATTTTTCTGAAAGATTTATGTACAGTCAGACTACTGATGTTACTAGTTAGGCTCAGGCAGAAATTTCAAATTTATGTGGAAAAAAGTATTTTTTTATTTTTGCCAACTGCGACAACAGTGTTGGCGTTTATTAGTATTTTAAATCTGTCATTAACATATATATAATAAAAAAACAAGGTATGAAATTCAAGTTTTAATAATTATGATTAAAAAATTTTGTTCAATATTAGCACTTGGTGTAAACTATAAGCTTTGGGTAAAAGACAACATTGGACTCTGCAGACAGTCACAGCCACTTATTCCATAATATACAACTTCAGAGTATCACAGTTTTCTCCACACACAGAGGATTGTAGAACATTACTTTTACCCTGCAAAGGGTAATACATTTAGTTATTCCACTATTGTTCCAATGCAAAGCTGACTATGCTATTTATGGACTATCCTGTTGTAAGTTATGAGATTCTACAGACACAGCAGATGCTTGTCTCTCCTAGGGACTGACTCAACCCAGTACCATTAACTTGTTAGATTGGATGCATGAAGCAGCTCATTGACTGCATGGCTTACCCCATCCTCTTTATTTATACAGATGCATGTGGAATGGCTTACATGTCTGTGCCATAACAAAACCTCATATAACAATTGACAATTTTGAAAAATGTATACTACTTTCCCAAATTATATTCAAACCTATATCTGATCTAGGGGTCAGTGGCATTGGTGAGTTCAATGTACTGTAATTGACTGTGTTTGTTTTTTTGTTTTTTTAAACATTTAAGTGAAAACAATGTAAATATAATGGGTTGTTAAGTAATGTAAGATAACATATTGTGTTTTAGTGAAAATAATGTTGCTTGTAGTAGGTACTACTTTGAATAGTAGTCCTCAACAACCAGTCCCGGAGACAAACATCAGTCACTATTATAAATAACTAGCGACTTGCCCGTCAAAAATAAAGGCAATAAAATTGTAAGGCAGGTAATGCTGTTTGGTCCAGACATTAATTTTGTTGTTGGTCCGAGATCCTTCGGCGCTCATTGCGAGCCTCGCGCTGGCAATGCGCGCTTGCTAAGTCGTATGGACCACGCAAACAGCGTGACGACGATTCGTAGTTGGACAATTATAATATGTGATTACATATTCAGAAATATGTAGTTTACCAAATTCTGGTCTTCTTCAGATCGGGCACATATTTGACAGTGTAGGGCTTCATACATCCAGGGCATTGCTGTTAGCTAGCACACTGACATCCTGTCATAATGTGACTGTGACTTGGAGAGAACAAGAACACACTGGGAGGTTCCAGAAGGTGAGAATATGTTTCTCTGGGGGCTTCTCAGAAATAGTGTAAATTTTATATGACAATTAATTTGACATGGATAAAACATTTATAATATTTATAAAACCAAAAAAATCCTAAATAATCCCTTTACAGAGAAGAAAACATATATAATCTGTATTCTCTCTCTTTTTTTTTTTTTTGCATCCACAATTGTGTTTAAGTAACATTTCCAGTATCTTATTTTATATGTAGACTTTTTCTGAGGACTCTCTTGTTGCTGTTTTTCTCTTTTTACATGATTCAATGTTTTTGTTCCTTTTTTTGGATCTTTCTCTTCCATTTTGGATTAAGAGGGTAGAAATATTGGATTACATGTTCTGTTATAAGTATAAGTTTTTCATTATTTGATTGCAATTTCCTACAATTTGCAATTTGAGCTGTTTGATTCATGATGCATCCAGTTATTTATTTTGTAACATTGATCATCGCCAGTGAATGAGTTCATTCCATGTCTGTGTGAATTGCCATTATCCTCAGGGCCTTTTATTTCAGTTGGTTGATTCATTTACACTTGGTGACACAGACAGAAGCAATTGTCGAACAATGTACAAGTAGTGTGATTATTGCCATTGATTATTTTGATCTTGTTACCATTTTCTTCCCACAGACAAATAGAAGGCAAAGTGGTTGAAATATCCAGACTTCAGGAGATATTCACAGAGAAAGTGCTGCAGCAGGTACAAGTTATATACTTTCCTAAAATGTTCCACTTAACCCCCTCTTTCTTTTAACACCTTCTGTGAGAGTTATTCTCTGGTCATATGATGAGAAGATCAGATTCTCTACAGAAGACTCTAATGCTGGGAAAGATTGACGTCACACGAAGAAGGGGAGATGGATAGATGAGGTCACTGAAGCAATGAACGTGAGCTTGATGGAGCTCAGAGGGGCAGTGGCTGACAAAAGCCTTGTACATAATATCTAAATTTTTGAAGGCTCTGTTTGTAAGAAGAGAAATCCATTGTGTGTTGTGTTACTGAATGAATGATGACGGGAGTGGGGTGTTATTAGTTATCAGTTGGGCGGAGGGTGATAGGCAGCAGTCTAGAGCCTTTATTTGATAATAGGATAATATTGAAGTTGATACCACATCGCCTCCTATCACTGGCAGACATCTTGCATCATTCAATGCATCAAAAGGTCTCCATAAATGTAAATGCCCCTTTCCCACACAAAAACCACCATGGATCCCTCCAGGGTCCTAGTTGTATGACTTTTTTTTCCTGCTTAATTATGCTTTTAGACTTCAAGTTTCCAAATGTATATATTTTATTTCAATGTGTAGTGGTCCTCTAATTAATTGCCGTACATAGTGTTTCAAGCTCCATTATCTCACATTTACTTTCAAAATAGCAACCATATTTTTCTTCTACAATAACTAGGGCAATTGCTGCGTCGCTGTAGCTTTCCAAACGTCCCATCATAAACATCCCACCATGCAGTGGTGAGCTGATCGTAGCTCATCTTAAATTGACTTTCATGAGGCACTGAGATTTGCGGGGGAGGCCAAACATATGTAATTTAATAATATGAGTTAATCCCTATAGAAGTGCTTAGATCACTTGTATGTATTCTCTCCACTTGCACCTCATTACTCAAGCTTTGAGAAAATAGAGCCAGTGATCCTTTGTGGCCAAGTGTGAGGAATCTGATGGCAAATGTCAGCAAGCTATGACTGCTCCGTCTCTATCACCAGCCCTCTTCTGCTAGATCTCAGGTGACATCGCTTTGTCAGGGGAAAACAGTTATCTGGAATAAGTGTGGTCAAACTGAGAATCTTGTAAGACCATTAGCCACATTAAATTCCAAGCCTGTATGTGCAACGTGAGCCCAGCAATGGCTGCGGGCTTGAAATGTAGCCGAGTTAAAGAGCTAATAAATTCGAGCAGGGCGCGAGCTACGGGTTTGAGACACAAATCCATAAACCATTTGTCGAACGTTGGATACGCAGCCGTGAACGGGATCAGTTTGTCAAACCCGTAGTTACGGGTTTAGATGGAGCCAATGGCAACAGAGATTGTCAGAATTACATCACTGAAAAACGGTGGGATTTCAAAGTCTTACGGGTTTCAATTACGATTTACGATCACCCCCTTATTCCAGAAATATTGCAATATTGATAAAGTCGTAAATATGATATTCTACCACATGCAAGTTCCATTATATGTATTTTTGATTGCCGGGATTGATATAACACGGAAATTAAACATAAAATAAAGTATTTTATATTGTCGATTTGCGTGCTTGAGAATGTTGTGCTATTCATTTTAATACCGAACATCACTTTCCCTGTTATTATATGTACAGTAGTGTGTTTATTTTTTGCATTTACAGTACTACGGTTTGGACTTTTAGCCCCTTGTGAGTCCTCTCTAGCACCCGTAGGCTTTTTGGCTCCATTTGCGGGTTATAGGCTTGAACGCCAGTGAATTTGTTGCAATTTAATAGAATGATTGGAATGTAAGAGTTACGGGCTTGAAAGAACAAAGGATTTGCAGGCCCAAGCCAAATTCTCACGTCTCGTAGGGTTTTCTCGCTTCTACCCCACAAGTCGTCGGCGGGTTGCTTTACCTGGCTGATTTAATAGCTGTAAGTCTTGCGGGCTACATTACGGGTTGCAATTTTCAACATTGAGGGAATTTAATGTGGCTGCATGTTGCCTCTTTACATCCCTGATTCTTAGTTCTGCGTTAAAATAAATTAGCAATGTGTCCATTATCTACCATTTTTTGTACTTCAGCACTGAGTATACTTTCAGCAAATACCACAATATACCTCTAACACTGGAAGACAGAAGGTTAAACTAATTTAAGCAAAAACTATGAATTTGGACATCTGGCTCTTTACTGCTTTGCTAATTACAACATGAAGTCATTTACTTTCACTACTGGTGGTATCTACTTATGGGCTTTTAGTGCTAAAGATGTTTTATGTGCAACACCACTAAATTAATCCCTTATTGCTAGTAAGTATTCAACAAACAGATTTAACTTGTATAATGTTCAGTTCTGCATTTAATAGACCCACTGCATTAACATCGAATCCTTACGTACCTCTTATTGGATTCACAGAAATCAATTTTTCATGCGTTTTATTTTCATGCAGCCCCAAGCGATTCATCTTTTTTTTTTTTTTTTTTTTTTTTTTAGATATATATATATATATATTTAATTAGTGTTGTATTACTATATTGGTGGGTGCCGGGACAGGGCTGTATGGTGTGTACTTAATTTAATATATTTTTAAGCACGGGAAAAAAGGAAACCACTCTACAGTGCCATGATATTTACATATTTAGATTAGATTGTAAGTTTGCGTGTTTTCAATCTTGTAAGGTGCTTTAACGCATGCTAAATTCTAAAAAAAAAATTCAAAGACAGGACTCTCCAACACTAAGGAATATATTGGCATGTTACAAATAAAGATAATAATAATAATAGAAAAAAATAAACTAGTCCCAAAATGTTAATTCTTTAGATGGAAAAATACTAGAACAGATTGCGATTGGAGAATTTAGATATTGTGAAGATATAAAGAAAATGATAAGCCTGAAGACGAGATTTACGAACGAGCAAGGAGAGAAAGATGCAGGTAGTTTATGGAGCGATGACAACTAGAGAGAAGGTTGCTATTCCTGCCGCTAAGGACATGTAAACCAAAAGCACGCAAAAATATGCAAGTTTTTCGTAGGGGTTATCGGTGATATGACACTGCTGTATTAAATGATTGATTTACTGGGTTTGATCTGGCAGAAATGCTAGCAGTTAAACTAGTGTCTACTAAATGAATTCAGCCACTGCACTCTTTTTGAGTTACAAAAGTTTAGACTGAATCAAATGACTACAAATCGACTCTGGTGAAATGCCTCAATCCCTCCCATTGTGATCCGAACTGTGAGTGGACAACACGTTCTTGAGGTTGGAGTAAAGACTCATGGGTTTCTATCATTCCAATAAATCAGCTTTATTAGTGTAATACTTGGCTTTGATTTACGGAGCAGTAAGTGATTAGAATGCAGACGGGGAGCAGAATCTCCAAATCGATATCGGAGGAACATGGTGGTTATGGTGGCTACCGTATGGACATTCCTGTTTTGAAGGACAGGACTTTCCCAGCTCACCTTTTGTTGATACCTATGATACGTCTGCATAATGTTAACATTATTGCTCCCATGCCAGCTGTATAGTATATTAGGATGTACCAGGCTGTTTATACAAACCCATCCCATAATGCAGCAGTGCCTCGCCCAGGTCAGCAATGGATTTAACTCTGTCCATACTCATCCTAGTAACACAAAATGACTATTTGCCTGAATCAAATATAATCATCCTTAAGGCCTCAAAGTCCCATATAGAATCTCAGAACGCTTCTTCATGACAATGGAAAGCTTTTCACAGCGAGAAATCTTCTTGGGTCATTTTTCTTTTAGAACCACTGCTCCCGCAAATTGGAGCCCCACTGTGCAATGAAAACAGGAGTGCACCCCATGATAGTATTACCCACAATGCTTCTGCCTTCTGACAACTCAATAATAGGAAATGTGCACTAAGTTACGTGGTCATCTAACTTTTTTTTTTTTCTGATCCACCTTTTGCGTCTGCAGCCGCAAAATAAAGCAAGCAAAACAAAAGAACCATTACAAATTTTGTATAATCAAAGAAACTTTCTTTTTTTTTTTTTTTAAATCATCAAAACTATTGTGTCCTTGTCCTAAATTTTTTTTTAATCAAATCTGAGAAAATGTTTTTTCGAACCTTGAGTGATGACCTCTTGTGATTTACAACACGGACGCCACTCTGCATTAACCATGGATATATATGCGGGTTTCTATAGAAGCAGACTCAGTCTCTCACCACAAGGACATATATTGCATTTTAGAAAAACAGATTTTTATAAGATGTCTGAATGCAGTATAAAAACAATGAGGAAATGAAAAGATGGAATATCAAAGGACTGTGAACTGTGTGTCAGTCAAGATAGTAAACGTTCAAGGAACAGAAAGGGGTCTTAAAGGCTAAGTGAAAAGCTTTTAGGGATTGCTTGCATGTCCAGAAAGTGGAGTCTATTATTTCTCTCTGAAAAAGTAATTCCAGGGTCATATATTCCAAGATTCAAGCAAAGGACAAAATAATTCTCTCAGTTAAAACAACACTCAAAAATTGTGGGGTCACCATTTAGAGTGAAAACTAAAAATAGAGAGAAAACAATGGTAAATAATGGGAGTGAAAGCAAGTAAAGGTGAGTGACATAACAATTATGTTTTCTGTTAATTGAGGTAAGAGGGGTTTAAAAACTGGGATCTGACATTTAGACGTGAATATTTTTATAATCTTGTTTATTTGCCATATTGTAAATGGCCCATACCTTCTAAAGTGCAATCTCTTTCCCAATACTTTAAAAGACCACTATAGAAACACTTCACGTGTATGCAACAATTTAATATTAGCAGTTACGTTAAGTTATGCAGACTCTGCTAGTGCATAAAAGCTGCCATGATCGTACTGCTTTCTTTTCAAGACACAAGAGGGCAGTTACAGACATGGGTGTAGGAACCCCAGATATCTCATGGTGTGTATGTATATAGAAGCGAAGTGTTCTGTGTATCAAGTGAGGTGTATCCCCCCCAGAATTATTCTGCTTCCTACACCCCTTGTTACATTGCAGAGTCGGCAAGACTTGCAAAACAGTGTAGGAAGGTGGTAGATGTCAAGTGTTGAAATCTGATCTGGATCCACCAATCAGTCAACAAGCACCCCTCCTATCGAGTCTGTTGTTTAGCTGTTCAGTATGGACTGCAGCACACCAGGCACATCGGTCAGCCACTGCCTCTCTGAGGTCCATTAAGCTCTTGCACATTGCTTCAATTTCCTTCTTGGTGTGCCTTCAATCTTGCCCAGCATCAGAGTCTTCTCTAGGCAATCCTGCCTTCTCATGATATAGCCAAAATATTTGCGCTTCATGAGGTCACGGAGAGTCGGAAATGACTGAACGATGCAAAAAAAAAAAATGAATTGGGAATGTTTTAAAATATACTAATATTTTTTTTATAAAAGTTAATAACATAGGCCATGTATTTTTGTCCAACTTTTGGGGAATCGGCATGATCTCAGTTTGTGCAAATGGGCTTGCACTTCCTACTAATCACATGTCACTGTGGTATTCAATGCTCCAGATAATCAACATGGTCATAGAGCATCATGAATAATAGTTTATTGGCTTGACATAAATTACTGTGTTAGAAGATTACATATTAAGGCCCTCATTCAATTGCGATTTGGCCAATTGAATAGTGCTCTAAATAAGCACATAACATATATTTTTTAAAGAAGTTTTTAGTTATTGAAAACCTTGCTTTTAGATAGATGCCTACTAAGAAAAAACTTACTTAAAAAAATATGTTATGTGCTTATTTAGACCCCTATTCAATTGGCCAAAATAGCAATTGAATGAGGGCCTAAGAATTTAAGAATTTTCTGTGTATGTATTTTTATATACACACAACAGCAATGTCTTTGTTTAGATTATCTACATATATTACTGCAAATGGTTGTCTTATCATCTGCTGTAGGTAAAATATAAAGGGCTATTGTCACCAGGGAGACAGACAAGACGACTGTGGTGCTAATTGGCATATTAAATGCATAATTAGTTTTCAGGAGCCACTGATTTGCATGTTAATGCAGCTCTGACAATGATATATATTTCAGGAATGGTTCACTTTAGGAAAAAACAGCTACATAATAAGCTTGTATTTGTGGTGACAGAGTCCCTTTAATGGTATTGCTGTCCTTGTAATGGAAAACTCATTAATGTGTCTTTCGCGTATTTGTGTTTACTTATCAGGAAACAGAAATTGACAATATCCACCAATTAGTTGTGGGAGCAACAGAAAATATCAAAGAAGGAAATGAAGATATACGAGAGGTAATGTTTTTATTTTTTATATGGGAAAATCATTATTTTCATTTGATGTCATTTTTTTTTTTTTTACCATATGGAATTTTTACTTCAATTTTCTTACTTCATCAATTTCGTACTGAAAATAATAAGTGTAAAGTGCTGAATGGTTTATTGTGTGTGTACACGTGTATATATATGTATATGTCTAAAACAAGTAAAAAAAACTTGTTTCATGCTGAGGATTCCGAGAAATACAGTTATTACACTGCATTCTGGGAACCTTGGCCGGGATATGCAAATGTGCCCACAAAGGCTTGCTCTTGCAAGCCATATCCATATGAAACATGGCTTCCCTTAAGCATATGCCCGCTGCATTAAACGATTTTCGGTAAAGCTAGGGCTGGATTATACACAAGCTAGGAATCCCACCCACGTACAGCTGTTTAAAGGTTACTGCCCATCATCCGTGTGGGGCCGGTTCCTTAGCTTGTGTAGTGGATAGATGGATATGTATGTGTGTGTGTATGTGTATATATATATATATATATATATATATATATATATATATATATATATATATATATATATATATATATATAAATGTGTGTGTGTATGTGTATATATATGTATTTATATGTATATATATATATATATATATATATATATATATAAATAAATAATGTGTGTGTTTATGTGTGTGTGTGTGTGTATATATATATATATATATATATATATATATATATATATATATATATATATATATATATATATATACAGTCAGGTCCATAAATATTGGGACATCAACACAATTCTAAACTTTTTGGCTCTATACACCACCACAATGGATTTGAAATGAAACGAACAAGATGTGCTTTAACTGCACACTTTCAGCTTTAATTTGAGGGTGTTTGCATCCAAATCAAGTGAACGGTGTAGGAATTACAACAGTTTGTATATGTGCATCCCACTTTTTAAGGGACCAAAAGTAATGGGACAATTGGCTGCTCAGCTGTTCCATGGCCAGGTGTGTGTTATTCCCTCATTATCCTATTTACAAAGAGCAGATACAAGCTCCAGTGTTCATTTCAAGTGTGCTATTTGCATTTGTTGCTGTTAACTCTCAATATGAGATCCAAAGAGCTGTCACTATCAGTGAAGCAAGCCATCATTAGGCTGAAAAAACAAAACAAACCCATCAGAGAGATAGCAAAAACATTAGGTGTGGCCAAATCAACTGTTTGGAACATACTTAAAAAGAAAGAACGCACCGGTGAGCTCAGCAACACCGGAAGACCACGGAAAACAACCGTGGTGCATGACCGAATAATTATTTCCCTGGTGAAGAAATCACCCTTCTCAACAGTTGGCCAGATCAAGAACACTCTCCAGGAGGTAGGTGTATGTGTGTCAAAGTCAACAATTAAGAGAAGACTTCACCAGAGTAAATGCAGAGGGTTCACCACAAGATGTAAACCATTGGTGAGCCTCAAAAACAGGAAGGCCAGATTAGAGTTTTCCAAACAGCACCTAAAAAAGCCTTCACAGTTCTGGAACAACATCCTATGGACAGATGAGACTAAGATCAACTTGTACCTGAGTGATGGGAAGAGAAGAGTATGGAGACGGAACTGCTCTTGATCCAAAGCATACCACCTCATCAGTGAAGCATGGTGGTGTTAGTGTCATGGCTGCCAATGGAACTGGTTCTCTTGTATTTATTGATGATGTGACTGCTGACAAAAGCAGCAGGATGAATTCTGAAGTGTTTCGGGCAATATTATCTGCTCATATTCAGCCAAATGCTTCAGAACTCATTGGACGGCGCTTCACAGTGCAGATGGACAATGACCCGAAGCATACTGCAAAAGCAACCAAAGAGTTTTTTAAGGGAAAGAAGTTGAATGTTATGCAATGGCCAAGTCAATCACCTGATCTGAATCCGATTGAGCATGCATTTCACTTGCTGAAGACAAAACTGAAGGGAAAATGCCCCAAGAACAAGCAGGAACTGAAGACAGTTGCAATAGAGGTCTGGCAGAGCATCACCAGGGATGAAACTCAGCGTCTGGTGATGTCTATGCTTCCAGACTTCAGGCTGTAATTGACTGTAAAGGATTTGCAACCAAGTATTAAAAAGTGAAAGTTTGTTTTATGACTGTTAATCTGTCCCATTACCTTTGGTCCCTTAAAAAGTGGGAGGCACATATACAAACTGTTGTAATTCCTACACCGTTCACCTGATTTGGATGTAAATACCCTCAAATTAAAGCTGAAAGTCTGCAGTTAAAGCACATCTTGTTCGTTTCATTTCAAATCCATTGTGGTGGTGTATAGAGCCATAAAGATTAGATTTGTGTCGATGTCCAATATTTATGGACCTGACTGTGTGTGTGTGTACTGAAAATACAGCTGGTACATATACTTAATCTTCTGTTAAGTTTATATCCGTATAAAGAAAAACAGTCATTGAAGACTTCAGGTCTCCTGTAATATAATCCTCTTTATCATGTAAAAAAGCAAATAAATGATAGTATTGCATGAATAACTTGCATAAAAGTAAAGTTACAAACATACAACCACTGGCTCCAAAGCCTTGCTGTACTATATCTTTTATTAAACAAACAATGAAAACCAATATCCCAATAAGTATATAGTAAAACGGACAAAAACCTTTATATTGTCAGTCTCCGAAGATCCAGGTTATAAACTAACAAATGTTTAGTGGAGACCACATTAAATCGCTGCACTAGGACCATTTTGTCAAAGCCAATGTGGACCTGCTGGCAGTATTGATTCACATGTCCTGGAAACAAATCTGTGAGTCATTGCACTTGCGTCATACCTACAAAGACGCCCTAACCACCATGAAAATATATTGCGAGCACACACTCACCACATCTTTGTCATGTAGGATACATGTGTAATGCTGCATTGATTTTATTCATTTTTTTCACTAGAAATTAGACGAAAAGAAAGCCCACTAATACAAACACCATTAACTACCAATTTTGGAGGAAATACTCCACTAATAAAATGATTAGATTTCCATGTCTCAAGCTCTAGGTATAAGGTTGAAGAATAGACAGTTTGGTCGTAAATTGATTAGTTCTTAAAATTAGATACTGAAATGACGCATTACTTTTGTAGGGTACTTTTTATATTGATTTGTTATTAATATAGCAATCCTATTATGCTCCTGAAATGCTATGTAATGGATGTGTAGCAGTGCAAGCTTTAGGAGCAATTTGAAGTTAAACTGTAGTCACAATTTCTGTGGTGCTTTTTACCGTATTATGTTTCAATATTACGGAATATGTTTTTGTATGAAATATGAATGGTTTATAGTGTATAACATTTGTATTAATGTAATGAAGTGAAGCAAGGAGTCTTGGAATTTTGTTTTACATCTACAAACTTATTTTTATATTCTCATCCTTTTAAATCTAAAACTAACCAGCAATTACAGATTATGGAGTTTACTGGGGCAATTGATTAAGTATTCCTCTAAGGCCTCTAAGACTGATCATACACATCACTATTTATACATGTGTATATATATATATATATATATATATATATATATATATATATATATATACTAGCGACTTGCCCGTCCATGCTGGTAATGTTGTTTGCCACCCAATGTGAGCACCTTCGGCGCTCACCGCGAACCTCTCCCCCTGTCTACTTCCTCCCTTGTGTCTCCTTTCCCCCCTCCTCTCCATCCCTTGTGTCTCCTTTCCCCCCTCCTCTCCCTCCCTTGTGTCTCCTTTCCCCCCTCCTCTCCATCCCTTGTGTCTCCTTTCCCCCTCCTCTCCATCCCTTGTGTCTCCTTTCCCCCCTCCTCTCCCTCCCTTGTATCTCCTCCCCTCCTCTCCCTCCCTTGTGTCTCCTCCCCTCCTCTCCCTCCCTTGTGTCTCCTTCTCCCCTCCTCTCCCTCCCTTGTGTCTCCTCCCCTCCTCTCCCTCCCTTGTGTCTCCTTCTCCCCGCCTCTCCCTTGCCTGTGCCTCCTTTCCCCCTCCTCTCCCTCCCCTGTGACTCCTTTCCTCCCTCCCTTCTCTTTCTCCCCTGTGTGTTTTCCCCCTCTCCCTCCCCTGTGCCTCCTTTACCCCTCCTCTCCCTCCCCTGTGTCTCCTTTCCCCTCTCCCTCCCCTGTGTCTCCTTTACCCCTCCCCTACCTCCCCTGTGTCTCTGTCCCCCTCTTCCTCCCCTGTCTCTCTGTCCCCCTCTTCCTCCCCTGTGTGTCTGTCCCCCTCTCCCTCCCGCGTGTCTGTCCCCCCTCTCCCTCCCGCGTGTCTGTCCCCCCTCTCCCTCCCGCGTGTCTGTCCCCCCTCTCCCTCCCGCGGGGCCTGTCCCCCCTCTCCCTCGCCTGTGTCTGTCCCCCCTCTCCCTCGCGTGTGTCTGTCCCCCTCTCCCTCGCGTGTGTCTGTCCCCCTCTCCCTCGCGTGTGTCTGTCCCCCTCTCCCTCGCGTGTGTCTGTCCCCCTCTCCCTCGCGTGTGTCTGTCCCCCTCTCCCTCGCGTGTGTCTGTCCCCCTCTCCCTCGCGTGTGTCTGTGCCCCTCTCCCTCGCGTGTGTCTGTCCCCCTCTCCCTCGCGTGTGTCTGTCCCCCCTCTCCCTCGCGTGTGTCTGTCCCCCCTCTCCCTCGCGTGTGTCTGTCCCCCTCTCCCTCGCGTTTGTCTGTCCCCCCTCTCCCTCGCGTTTGTCTGTCCCCCCTCTCCCTCGCGTTTGTCTGTCCCCCCTCTCCCTCGCGTTTGTCTGTCCCCCCTCTCCCTCGCGTGTGTCTGTCCCCCCTCTCCCTCGCGTGTGTCTGTCCCCCCTCTCCCTCGCGTGTGTCTGTCCCCCCTCTCCCTCGCGTGTGTCTGTCCCCCCTCTCCCTCGCGTGTGTCTGTCCCCCCTCTCCCTCGCGTGTGTCTGTGCCCCCTCTCCCTCGCGTGTGTCTGTGCCCCCTCTCCCTCGCGTGTGTCTGTGCCCCCTCTCCCTCGCGTGTGTCTGTGCCCCCTCTCCCTCGCGTGTGTCTGTGCCCCCTCTCCCTCGCGTGTGTCTGTGCCCCCTCTCCCTCGCGTGTGTCTGTGCCCCCTCTCCCTCGCGTGTGTCTGTCCCCCCTCTCCCTCCCCTGTGTCTCTTCCACCCCTTCCCTGTGTCTCTTCTACCCCTCCCCTGTGTCTCTTCCACCCCTCCCCTGTGTCTCTTCCACCCCTCCCATGTGTCTCTTCCACCCCCTCCCCTGTGTCTCTTCCACCCCTCCCCTGTGTCTCTTCCACCCCCTCCCCTGTGTCTCTTCCACCCCCTCCCCTGTGTCTCTTCCACCCCCTCCCCTGTGTCTCTTCCACCCACTTCCCTTGTGTCTCTTCCACCCCCTCCCGTGTCTCTTCCACCCCCTCCCCTTTGTCTATCCCCTCCTCCCTGTGTCTCTCACCCTCTCCCTCCCCTTTGTGGGGAGGGGAGGCAGGGAGGAGGAGGATGAGGGGAGGCAGGGAGGAGGAGGATGAGGGGAGGCATGGAGGAGCAGGATGAGGGGAGGCATGGAGGAGCAGGATGAGGGGAGGCATGGAGGAGCAGGATGAGGGGAGGCATGGAGGAGCAGGATGAGGGGAGGCAGGGAGGAGCAGGATGAGGGGAGGCAGGGAGGAGCAGGATGAGGGGAGGCAGGGAGGAGCAGGATGAGGGGAGGCAAGGAGGAGGAGGATGAGGGGAGGCAAGGAGGAGGAGGATGAAGGGAGGGAGGAGGAGGATGAGGGGAAGGAGGGTGGAGACAATGTGGGTGAAGCAAGCCTCCCCCCCCCCCCCTTCTCCCTCACTTATTTTGATCAGCTGCTCCTGATCAAAGGGGGAGGGAGGGAGGAGGGGGATGAGGTGAGGCAGGGAGGAGGATGAGGGGAGGCAGGAAGGAGGATGAGGGGAAGGAGGGTGGAGACAATGGGGGTGATGCAAGCCCCCCCACTCCCCGCACTTACCTTGATCAGCTGCTCCACTCCATTGCGTCTTCCGGCTGTACAGGACCCGGCATATGCTAATGACTTGACGCGCACATGCTGAGTCTCGACACAGCCGGAAGACGCCATGTTGAGCAGCTGATGAAGGTAAGTGAGGGGAGAGGAGGACAGAGGGAGAGGGGGGTAATTGGAGAGGGGGAGAGGGAGGAGGATGAGGGGAAGGAGGGAGGAGACACTGGGGGTGATGGGAGGAACCAGGTAGTCCCGCGGGCCACAAGGTTACGGGCCGCAACATTTCGTCATGCTTTGCGAGGCTCGCAGTGGCGGCTCGTACTGCCTGTCCCGCGGGATGTAGGGATGAGCGCCTACGGCACTCATTTCCACTAGCGCAGTGAGCGCCTTTGTCTCTCTTCCCCCTCCTCTCACTCCCCTGTCTCTCTTCCCCCTCCTCTCACTCCCCTGTCTCTCTCTTCCCCCTCCTCTCACTCCCCTGTCTCTCTCCCCCCTCCTCTCACTCCCCTGTCTCTCTTCCCCCTCCTCTCACTCCCCTGTCTCTCTTCCCCCCATCATCTCACTCCCCTGTCTCTCTTCCCCCTCCTCTCACTCCCCTGTCTCTCTTCCCCCCATCATCTCACTCCCCTGTGTCTCTTTCCCTCCTGTGTCTCTTCCCCCTCTCCCTCCCCTGTGTCTCTTTCCCCCATTTCCCTCCCCTTTATCTGTCCCCCTCCCCTGGGGAAGAGACACAGGGGAGTGAGAGGATGGGGAAGAGACACAGGGGAGTGAGAAGAGGGGGAAGAGACACAGGGGAGTGAGAGGAGGGGGAAGAGACACAGGGAAGGGAGAGGAGGGGGGGGAAGATACACAGGGGAGGGAGAGGAGGGGGGGAGATACACAGGGGAGGGAGAGGAGGGGGGGAGATACACAGGGGAGGGGGACAGATACAGGGGAGGGAAAAAGGGTAAGAGACACAGGGGAGGGAGAGGGGGAAGAGACACAGTAGGGAAAGAGACACAGGGGAGGGAGAGGGGGAAGAGACACAGTAGGGAAAGAGACACAGGGGAGGGAGATGATGGGGGGAAGAGACAGGGGAGTGAGAGTGAGAGGAGGGGGAAGAGAGACAGGGGAGTGAGAGGAGGGGGAAGAGAGACAGGGGAGTGAGAGGAGGGGGAAGAGAGACAGGGGAGTGAGAGGAGGGGAAGAGAGACAGGGGAGTGAGAGGAGGGGGAAGAGAGACAGGGGAGTGAGAGGAGGGGGAAGAGAGACAGGGGAGTGAGAGGAGGGGGAAGAGAGACAGGGGAGTGAGAGGAGGGGGAAGAGAGACAGGGGAGTGAGAGGAGGGGGAAGAGAGACAGGGGAGTGAGAGGAGGGGGAAGAGAGACAGGGGAGTGAGAGGAGGGGGAAGAGAGACAGGGGAGTGAGAGGAGGGGGAAGAGAGACAGGGGAGTGAGAGGAGGGGTAAGAGAGACAGGGGAGTGAGAGGAGGGGGAAGAGAGACAGGGGAGTGAGAGGAGGGGTAAGAGAGACAGGGGAGTGAGAGGAGGGGTAAGAGAGACAGGGGAGTGAGAGGAGGGGTAAGAGAGACAGGGGAGTGAGAGGAGGGGTAAGAGAGACAGGGGAGTGAGAGGAGGGGGAAGAGACACAGGGGAGTGAGAGGAGGGGGAAGAGACACAAGGGAGGGAGGAAAGACACAGGGGAGAGAAATGGGGGGATAGACACAAGGGAGGGGGGAAGAGACGCGGGGTGGTAGGCGTGGAAGAGACACAGTGGAGGGAGAGAGGGGAAAAGAGACAGGGAGTGGAAAAGAGAAGCACGGGAGAGATAGGGGGAAGAGACAGGGGAGGGAGAGAGGGGAAAAGAAATTCATTGGAGTGAGTGGGGGGAAAGGAGACACAAGGGAGGAAGTAGACAGGGTAGAGACTTGCAATAAGAGCCAAAGGCACTCATCGCAAGGCCAGTAAAGTAGAAGGTGGGGGTGGGGAGGCTCGCAATAAGCGCCAAAGGCCAGTAAAGTACAGGGGGGAGAGGCTTCCATTGTGTGGCAAACAGCATTACCAGGCTTTACTTTTTATTGCCGTCATTTTTGACGGGCCAGTCGCTAGTGTATATATATAAAAAGAGAGAGCGAACATTTATGAAAGTCTGCACTCTGGTGGGAGATGCAGATGAGATATAATGTACATTACTCTTTGAATCCAAATTACCATTTTTATACATTGTTCCTGTGAAGCATATGTTCGCTGTATTAAATAGCTTTTAAGCAAATCTTTGGACTGGATTATGCACAAGCCAGAAACCAACTTATGTACTATCCTTTTTCTGTATGGTGGAGAGCTTTCTCTTACTCTTTTCCTCACCATACACTAAATGATTGCTTTTTATATATATATATATATATATATATATATATATATATATATATATTATATACCTAGTAAAATCCAGAAACCTTTCATATCCCTTAAATGCTATAAATAGGAACATGTAGTAAGCTTCTGGATATAAAATAAATAATTAGGTCAAATAAAGTTTGTTAATATAGACTGTTGTTTTTTTATTTTTTTACCTACCTATTAAAACAAGACCAAATATATTGCACGACTGTAAGAGGACCTGTGTTTTTTTCATTGCATTAAAAAATGATGGAGTGTTGCTCTTTTGATGGATGAGCGGACTATGATCCTGACAGCTGTCTGAAGCAATCAAAGCTCTGAATATATGGCCCCTGCGCTCAAGATCTCTTTTGTGATAAATAAACTCTATCACTGTCAGAGCCCGGGCTGATCAGTGTCTGATGGTTTCAGAGCATGTACCACTCACTAAGCCATCAACTTCCATAGAAGAAATACAGATGCTTCCAGAGCCTTCCTACATCTTAATCTTTCAGACTTGTTTAGATCCCAATTTATTTGATGACTTAAGCTCCTGAAGTAGCAAAATCAAACCAAAAAGTAAATTCAAGCAGTAATATTATCGTTTATTTGCCAAGGTTTCATTTTTGGTAAGTTTTTTGGTAATGAAAACAATAACATTTTTCAAGTATTATTGGAAATATTTTACTCTTGAAGGACCACTGTGGTCATGTTTTTCTGATCATTTTTTTTAATCATGAGCAAAACCTTTTATATGGAATTATCCTAACTGCATATTTGTTGTTGTTCAGTTGTGTCTATTGACCGCAGCACGTTAGGCACATCTTGGGTCTGGTTGACCAAAACAGAGAGCAGCCTCTTTTAGCTCACTTGTGCCCTTCATAGGGAGAAGTATCCTGTAGTATGTCAGTCTGGTCCCACCCAGTAGAGTGACCCGGCCCAGAAATACCAGGCAATTCTACCCTGAACAGCAGAAACTGCAAACCCCAGACGTACGTTTCGGCCTTGATTGGGCCTCATCAGTGAGGTGTAGCTGAACTCCCTAAGGCACAGTGAGCTTATCCGTAAGGTATATATCCATGGTTGTGCTTATCCATAAGGTGTTCTTGGCAAAGATACTGGAGTGGGTTGCCAGTTCCTTCTACAGTGGACCGCAATTTGTCTAAACTCTCTGCTATGACCTGCCCATCTTGGTTGACCCTATATGATTTAGCTCTTCCTCATTGAAGTACACAAGCCCCTTCACCACGACAAGGTAGCAATCCAGAAGTGGATAATTGCATATAAAACCTAATAAATAAGAGACCGTATCGTAGTATATTCTATTTAAATTTTACCTATTTTCTGTTGTAGTTTGACAAAAGAGTATATCTAAAAGAAAAATAAATAAATAAATATATATATATATATATATATGTGTGTGTATATATATATATATATATATATATATATATATATATATATATATATATATATATATATAGCTATATATATATATATATTACTCTTATTATGTACACAATTTCCATATTATATTTATTGAAATTTAACTGATGTTCTTTTTATTTTTGTTTTCCAGGCCATCAAAAATAATGCTGGTTTTCGAGTTTGGATACTTTTCTTCTTAGTGATGTGCTCATTTTCATTACTTTTCCTGGACTGGTATGATAGTTAATAACAAATTATATTCAGTACATAATTGCGCTGTGTTAAATTCTGAATGAATGTGTTGAGCAAATGACACTTTATTGTCGCAATTATTTCTCCATAACATTTGCTTGTGTATGTTAATAAATGTCAGCTATAATGAGACCATAAAGACTGTCCAAGCAGACGTTAACTTGGAAAAATATTGTTATTTAATACAGTTGGGAAAAGGGCAAGAGTGTCATCTCTTTTCATTATCTGTCTAGTTTAAGCAAAGATTACTTGTTTTAATAGGAAATTATGATACAAAAAAATGGAACCATCATGCAGGAAAGATGCAGTCCTTACACTAGAGGTTGTATAAATAATTTTATATGATTAAATCACTTACCTGGCTAAATCTATTGTATAATAATAAAATGTTTCCTTCTTTGAAAATGTGATTGATTTGTTTCTTATTTATTCAAGTAAATTTTTTCTCAGAAGTTAAAGAAGAAAGTTCAGGTTTAATTATACATGTTATGATTATTTGGATTAAAGGCTCACATATATATATATATATATATATATATATATATATATATATATATATATATATATATATATAAAGAGCAAGCATACAAATATGTAAAAATAAGTAACAGATATATCAATTCTATATCTTATTTTATTTCTTATTAATTATTTTTTACTTTCTATTAAATTCTTTATCCTCAAATAATAAGCCTTCACAAAATTGTAGCTTGAAAACAACATTAAGATAAGGTATTTAGACCAATTCTCTCAAAAAAGTAGTCTTATTATGGGATTATGTCTTTCATGGAAAAGGATGATAATGTCCCTCAAATACAGATGAAAAGAATGAAAAAAGGTTGTAATATAGTAAATAGCTGGATAAGATTGCTAGGCTACAGTAAATATGGTAGGATATTTAGTATCTTTAGATAAATTGATAGCCTTGTTAATAAAGGAAAGGTTTGTCTATTGGGTCCATTTTGGTCCATTGCTTGTGGCTATAGATGGCTATTTTGAAATTTTAGAGATCATGTGTCAATTGACACCAACGTGATGATGCATTATGAAGGCGTCATCGCGTTGGCGATGACACTCCATCAAGTGAGGGATGCGATGACGCTCCACCAGGTCTACCAATTAAATTACTGAATGGGCGGGAAAATTGACCAACAAAAAGCCCGCAAAGGGCGCAAGAAGACGTGGCAAGCCTTTGAGAAAGTTACCGGGCAGGTAACGAAACCGGTCAGGCAATAGCTGCATTTTTTCTAATGCAACTAGGACAGGACACCGGAGCAGAGCACAGTAGCATAGCACAGTAAGTAAATAGTAGCTGTATAAGTGCGCAAGCACTTTACAAAACTTTTTTCTTTCTGAACATATTCACCACCAGGTCCCCTTATTAGGGTAAACCCTTTGATGTATACTTCATCGCGAGATGAGATTTAAAGGGTAAATCAAGACCGCAGGTGTGCAGCTCGATTATTATACTTAGTATATGTGCAATATAATAGCAATTTTCAATGCTCTGTATAGTATTAGTCCTTTAAAATTCCTGGTTGCATTATTTTTTAAGCATAATTTTTTAGCCTTTATATATTTTTTTCTTTTTGTTTATCCTATGATTTACAATTTTATGTTCATATGATGATAAACCCAGTCTGTAGTAGATTTTTTGGCCCCACTAGTGACTTTATACACTGTTTTTTTATTTATTTTTTGTATCTTTTTCACATCACTCCAATTATTTCATAGATTCCTTTATTTTTGATTTAAAGAATATTACACTTATATATATTCACGATTAGATATTTACAATATATCTACACCTATGATACAATAACACCAATATAATTGTAAATAGAGCCATTGTCAGCTCTATGGATGTGTATCATATATCACAATTATTGGGAATTATCAATCCCCTTAGTTAAAAATATACATAATACCATCACATTTTATTATATAATCATATTTTTTTTTCATAAGCACTGTTGGAGAATATTTAATAGATAGATTATATGGTCCCCCACCAAGTGGATGAGCCAGCAGACAGTGGTTATTATTTTTAACACGTGTTCTAATTTTAATGAGCAAGCCATCTATGGTAGCTTGTAATAAAGGTTATTTGGATTTTTCAGTCTAATATACATGTATTTATCAGGTGTTAATCACTAATTTATCTTAAAGTTAAAATTCTAGTATATATATACAATAAACTGCTTCTTGTTTAGAATTCTGAGAAATACAGTTGTTGCACTGCATTCTGGGAAGCTGAGCAGGAACATGCAAATGTGCCCACAAATGCCTCGTTCTTCAATCCATAGACCATTTCAAACATGGATGGATCCAAGGTTGGATTATACACAAGCTGGGAATCTCACCCATGGACAGCTGTTTCAAGGTTACTGCCTATCATCAGCGTGGGGTGGCATCCCACTTGTGCTCAAAAGTTTGAATACCCTTCGTAATATATGTACCATTTTTAAAGAAAGCATGAGTGAGCAGGCAAAACACATTTCTTTTATCTCTTATGGGATTCATATTCAACTGTAGAATATAACAGAATGGCACAATAATAAAAGAAAAAAAATAAATGACCCTGTTCCAAAGTTTGCATATCCATAGTTCTTAATACTGTGTATTGCCCCCTTAAGCATCAATGGCAGTGTGCAGTCTTTTTTAGTAGTTGAGTCCCCTAATTCTTGCAAGTGGTATAGCTGCCCATTCATCTTGGCAAAATGCCTCGAGCTCATTCAGAGTCTTTGGTCATCTTGCATACACCGCATGTTTTAGATCTCCCCAGAGTGGCTCGATGATATTAAGGTCAGGAAACTGTGATGGCCACTCCACAACCTTCACCTTGTTCTGCTGTAACCACTGGAGGGTCAACTTGGCCTTGTGCTTATGGACATTATCTAGCTGGAAAGTCCAAGAGCCTTTGTGCAGAAGAATGCAAATTGTCTGCCACTATTTTCTGATAACCTGCTTCATTCATATTGCCATACATTTTCACAAGATTCCCCCTTAGAGCCTTTTAGAGCTAACCTGCCCCCCGCCCCAAAAACATCAGTGAGCCACCACCATGCTTCACAGTGGGGATGTTATTTTTTTTACTATAGGCTTTGTTGACCCCTCTCCAACATAGCGATTATGGGTGTGACCATAAAGCTCTGTTTTGGTCTTGTCACTTCAAATTATAGTGTGCCAGAAGCTGTGAGGCGTGTCAAGGTGTTGTGGGGCATATTGTAACCGGGTTTTTTGTGGCATGGGTGCAATAAAGGCTTCTTTCTTGCAACTCGACCATGCATTTTTGTTAAAGTGTCGTTGTATTGTGCTCCTTGAAACAACCACACCATCTTTTTCCAGAGCAGCCTGTATTTCTCCTGAGGTTACCTGTGAGTATTTCTTTGTATTCTGAACAATTCTTCTGGCAGTTGTGGCAAGAGATCCCCAAATTTCCCACTTCTTAATAAGTGATTGAACAGTACTGACTGGCATTTTCAAGGCTTTGGATATCTTTTTATATCCTTTTCCGTCTTTATGAAGTTCCATTACCTTGTTACGCAAGTCTTTTGACAGTTATTTTCTGCTTCCCATGGCTCCGTATCTAGCCTGCTCAGTGCATTGACCTGAGAGCTAACAAACCCATTGACTATTTATACACAGACACAGATTGCAATTTAAAAAGCCACAAATGTGGGAAATTAACCCTTTAATTGCCATTTTAACCTGTGTGTGTGTCACCTTGTGTGTCTGTATCAAGGTCAAACATTCAAGAGTATGTAAAGTTTTGATCAGGGCCATTTGGGTGATATCTGTTATCACTATGATCTAAAAATACTATACTTCAATAATATAAATTATTAGTCATTTTATCAAACTAAATTAAATAATTTCACAATTTCTGCCATGGTATGCAAACTTTTGAGCACAACTGTGTATATATATATATATATATATATATATATATACACACCCCTGCTGATTTTGAACGTTTGTCCACTGACAAAGAAATGACCAGTCTATAATTTTAATTGTAGGTGTATTTTAACAGTGAGACACAAAATAACAAAAAACAATACTTCAAATACTTTTTTCCCACACTGTGTGTGTGTATAAATATATATATATACATATATATATATATATATATATATATATATATATATATATATATATAGTCTGACTAAGCTTGTAATTAGGCAGGGTAAAAGTCAGAAAACTAGATTTTAATTAGAAAAAAATATATTCGTATATCTTCTCTGTACCTTGGAAGCATCTATGATAGCTTGGGGAAGGTTGTGTGTGTGAGAGAGGTGTTTATATTTCCATACACTTGGACTTGCATCTTTTGTTGCCAACTGGTGACTTCTAGACCTGTGTAGGGGAAGTGGTTAGGTGTCATATTTTAAATGATCCAGTTATTTATGAAATCCACCTCACTCTCCCCTCTGCCACCTCTGATAGATGCTTCAGCCCTTCTTTGTTACATACCTCACAAACATGTGCATGTTTTCTTTAACTGCAGTAGTCTTTTTAAAGAGCATTACAAGTTGGCTATATATTTTTTATACATTTAATAATGCTTCAGATATGGTTTTCATTGTTTGGCATTATATATGAGCCAGTGGCCAGTGTTCTTGATTAGCAAGGGGAAAGAAAATAATTAATTTTGTCCATAACAGAAATTATTTAGTGACTTACACATTCTCAATTTAAAGTGCCAATAATATTAAAAACTATAATTCCACTTTTATAGATGGTCACACAAGGGTAACTCCTTTCATTCTCAGGTCAGCATATTATTATGTAGTATGTGGCGAATGCAATGCCATGAGAGCTCTTTTTTTTAATTTTTTTATTAACTAGCTAAATTAATGAAACACCCTCTTGCCTACTTTTTATTTGATCTAGAAAGATTGACCCACCTGTTTCACATTCTACAACATATAGGCATTCAAGGAGATTTTCTAAAGTTGATTAAACCCTATATACCAAACCACACAAACCACACACATCACACAAAAGGCCTCCCAGTTTTAGATGCAGTAAATATACGGTGAGGAACTCTGAACTCTGTCTCCAGATGTGTTTGCTATAGCTGTGGACCCCCTAGCGGACACAATTAGAAATCATAACGTTATAAATGGAATAAATGTGGAATAATACAAAATAAGTTTATTCGATGATATCTATATAATGACCATTTTGCCTATCACACTACCAAATCTTTTCAAACTCAACACGATTTACAGCTATATCTGGTTTTACATTTAACGTTGATTTTCAATGGCAAATAAAACATATGGAATGTCTGGGAGTGAAGATTCCAGTCAAAATTGAGACTCTATATAAAGTGAATTAACCTTCTATTATCTCATGCTTAATCAAATCATTTTGGCACTCATTTATATTACCTCTGTTAGGATGCATTGCTGCTGTTAAAATGGATCTGCTTCCTAAAATCCTATATTTATCCAGATCTGTCCCTAATGAAAACACGATCTTTGCCTAATGAAAACACAAAACACGTTATTTATTTAAAAATATACAAATTTCTATGGATACTCATCCTAGGATAAATAAAAAAGTTATGAGCACACACACAGAAACGAGGAACGTTTTTGGTTCCTAATTTAATTATGTATTTTGAAGCCACACAAATCAAATACAACTATGGATCTCAGATTTTGACATCCCTTGTACAGTAAACTTAAATTTACCAAACCATAATATTCACAAATGAATATGTCTATCTATCTATTGTTACTGTTGGCCAACACACTAACATAAATCCATTTACTACACACTCTTACACTTCGGAATATATTAAAATATAAATTTAAAGTAACAACACATAACTCATTGACTCCTCTTACATATAACACTGTTTTCCTACCTGACCCTTTGGTATTTCAATCATGACTTATCAATGGGATGAAAAGGGGCGTATCACTTAATAGAACAAATCAAAAAAATACCATTTGTTTACTTTCTAGAAAAAAAAAAAAGGAATAAGTCCAAGAGACTATTTTACCTACCTTTAAACTCCACATTACAGTGGATATAAAAAGTATACACATCCCTGTTAAAATGTCAGGTTTCTGTGCTGTAAAAAAATGAGACAAAGATAAATAATTTCAGAACTTTTTCCACCTTTAATGTGACCTATAAACTGTACAACTCAATTGAAAAACAAATCTTTTAGGTAGAGGTAAGAAAAAATATAAAAATAAAATAATATGGTTGCATAAGTATGCACACCCTTAAACTAATACTTTGTTGAAGCACCTTTTGATGTTATTACATCACTCAGTCTTTTTGGGTATGAGTCTATCAGTATGGTACATTTTGACTTGGCAATATTTGCCCACTCTTCTTTGCAAAAACACTCCAAATCTGTCAGATTGCGAGGGCATCTCATGTGCACAGCCCTCTTCAGATCACCCCACAGATTTTCCAAAACTTTAATCTTCTTCTGCTGAAGCCATTCCTTTGTTGATTTGGATGTATGCTTTGGGTCATTGTCATGCTGAAAGATGAAGTTCCTCTTCATGTTCAGCTTTCTAGCAGAAGCCTGAAGGTTTTCTGCCAATATTGACTGGCATTTGGAACTGTTCATAATTCCCTCTATCTTAACTAAGGCCCCAGTTCCAGCTGAAGAAAAACAGCCCCAAAGCATGATGCTGCCACCATCATGCTTCACTGTGGGTATGGTGTTCTTTTGGTGATGTGCAGTGTTGTTTTTGCGCCAAACATATCTTTTGGAATTATGGCCAAAAAGTTCAACCTTGGTTTCATCAAACCATAACACCTTTTCCTACATGCTTTTGGGAGACTTCAGATGTGTTTTTGCAAAATGTAGCCGTGCCTGGATGTTTTTCTTCATAAGAAAAGGCTTTCGTCTTGCCACTCTACCCCCATAGCCCAGACATATGAAGAATACTGGAGATTGTTGTCACATGTACCACACAGCCAGTACTTGCCAGATATTCCTGCAGCTCCTTTAATGTTGCTGTAGGCCTCTTGGTAGCCTCCCAGACCAGTTTTCTTCTCGTCTTTTCATCAATTTTGGAGGGAGCTCCAGGTCTTGGTAATGTCACTGTTGTGCCATATTTTCTCCACTTGATGATGACATTCTTCACTGTGTTCCATGGTATATCTAATGCCTTGGAAATTCTTTTGTACCCTTCTCCTGACTGATACCTTTTAACAATGAGATCCCTCTGATGCTTTGGAAGCTTTCTGTGGACCATGGCTTTTGCTGTGGGATGCGACTAAGAACATTTCAGGAAAGACCAACAAGAGCAGCTGAACTTTATTTGGGGTTAATCAGAGGCACTTTGAATGATGGCAGGTGTATGCTGACTCCTATTTAACACGATTTGGAATGTGATTACTTAATTCTGAACACAGCTACATCCCCAGTTATAAGAGGGTGTCTAATTTTTTTACAGCACAGAAACCTGACATTTTACCAGGGGTGTGTAGACTTTTTATATCCACTGTATATTAATTTATTAATTTACCGGGATTCTTGTAAACCTCTTAGTTTACAAAAAACTTTGTTTAAATCACAAAATGAAATCGTAAATAAGGCATTAACCTCAAACATATTGAAGGACATCTCCCAGATTTAGCGAAGCTGGACAAATGGAGACATATTTGGAATGGTAATTGAAATAATAGATCTAACTGACTGGCATACAAATAATCAGACATAGTAATAGTAATAGTAGTAGTAGTAGTAGAAATCAGTCTCAAGGTATTTGCCAGAATGTATCTTGTTCCAGGCAGATTGCGTAAAATATACCCTAACTATCCAGACTTACCACTTATGGTGGTCTTGCATAGTGTTACAAAGGTATATGGAAACGTGTAAAAACTTGGATATGAGCCATTGTTTAGAAAAAATAAATATTGAGAGACAAATAAAGCTCTACAATGTCCCTTTAATGTCTTTATCAAGTTGGCCAATTGAAATCTGAAACATCATCAGAGCTCCTTTTCTGTTGTAACAGCAATGTTTTAAAATACTGTTAATAAAAAGTTTTGCCTCATAACACATTATTTGTAATTATTTGCATAAAATTTACATTTTTATATTCTTACAATATGCTTACAATTGTGTTTGCCTTGTGAATGCAACTGGCTCCTAAACCGCCACAATTTCACTTACTCATGCTATGCATTCATCATACGTGCATATTTATGTTTTAATTATCCACATCATATGCAATTTTGTTCCTTGTGCTTAATGATCTGAAAGAGACTCTCGTCAGCAGTGGAAACTTCGTAATGTTTATGTTCACAACAAGCTGCTCACTATATGATTTACTCAAATGTCAAAGTCATAACTGATTTTTATCACGAGTCATACAATTATGTATAAAGGACAAGTAGGGTACTTTTACTTTTTAGTTCAAGAAAAAGCCTACTGTAATTAAGTTGATTTTTAAAATTAATCTTTCCCGCTGGGGATATCTTCACATGACTCGCATTATTTGTGTGAAAGCCATGAGATAGAAGTTCAAGTAGCTGTTTAGTTATTCAGTAGTTGTGATTTATCTCCCCTTATCCCTCTGCTGTGACCATGCTCCTACATAATGTCTATAGTGATAAAAATTGTGTTTTGTTGCATGATTTTCCCGTCAATGGCTGATTAACAAACCTCAACAAGAACTGGAGGATAATTGCACATATAGGTTGATTCACCCTCATCCTCAGAAAAACCTATTAACAAGAATGAATAAATGATAAGGATAGCAGGTGAATCTTACTACTGGTGGTAAGTGTATAAAGACAACTTAAAATTATAGAGAAAGACACTACATTTTAAATTTAGTTTACATTTGGTTTAATTTAGTGTATTTCTCTATAAGTTTAAGATGAATAACAAGCCTACCAGATGAAAGGAATGCCTTTAATATGCCAGACAAGCAATGTGTATAATATGCAGATAAAGAGGCGAAGACAGACCCAGCACCTCAGACAGGTAAAATTAATTTTAAAACCATTTTCATTTAATTATAATTCTAATCACACATTTTGGGGAAAAAAACAAGTGGTTTACTAGATGTTCGCAGCACTTACACTGAACCTTTAATTATAATCACTGTGAGCAGTGGCCTACTTATTACGAGACATTGTCTGTTATTACTGTAACTGTATACAATATCTTTTTTAATAGATTTGGATTGATTGGAACAGGTATTTTGATTGGAACAATATTTTTTTTTGCAATATGATTTTACATGTAAATGTATGAACATTTAAAGGTATCAAAATCCAGACATTTGTGGAGTAGTCATTACCTAAAGAGTTATATTCTGTTTTGTAGCAAGGAAGACCTAAAGCACTTTGGACACTGCATTCTAAAGCCAGGGCGCTCCATCCTTTGCGATGTGTTAATATTTCTATAGTTTTTTGCCTTCATCTTAACCCATGTATAGCGCTACGGACTATGTTGGCGCATTACAAATAAACAATAATAATAATAACCTATGTGTCACGACCGCCAGCTTTGGGGGACCACGCTCACCCCAAATCTCTCTCTCTACGGTTGCAACTTTTTGTTCAGATCTCGACACCAGCAGATACTTCAGATAACAGCATCATTACTGCAGAGACATGCACCTCAGACTTCTATTCTTAGGATCTAAAAATCACACACCATGTACCTTGGTTTAGTACAAGCAGACTCTGACACAACCTTTCTTCAGTTTGTCCAAAGTCAGACTGCCCACTTCTTTATTGTTTCAGAGATATATATAAACACAGAAAGATTACACAAAACACCAGACATTCCCCCAGTTCTAGCCCATCCTCCTAGGCAAATAGCTTGCTATCCCCCCTCACCCACATGCTTTCCAGATGTATAGAGCCTTACAGAGCCATAAAGCTAGTTCCCCCTTTCATGAATAAAGCCAGAGCCTTCACATGTGGCCGATTGCAGGGCCATAAAGATTCTATAGAAGATTAATCATTTGTCACATTAGTGACTACAGTATTTTTTTTAGATAATTCTAGCATCCTAGGGCCTACTTCTAACACAGATGCATTATTACATTGCATATAACATGATCTAGTAACCACCAAATGAATTATTGTAGTTCAGCCCCCAACAACAAGTTTCAGGTCCGTTGTAATAGTTCTTGACATTAACACCCAGGGTGCCAGCATTCCAAATAGCAGATTAACTTGTGGGTTGCAAGGGGTCCCATCATGGCCCCACATAGTTAATGACAGCTTGCCCCCATTTTAAAATGAAGAATCCCGGCTTCCATCTTTAATCTGATGGATGCCGGCATTTCTGCGGCTTAGAGATACCATCCCAGGAGAAGCATTCTGTGGTTCCCCCCTTTCCTGCTACTGCAGGAAGTAACAAGTAGTGGGTTGGGCAGGAAATAGCATCCTGTAAACCCCTATTATAATCCATAGAACGTGATACATCCAGGCTATCAGGCATCTTGAAGGGTCAAATACCGATACAACCCGCCCAATCCTGCACAGTAACCCCATCTGTCCGGCTGAAACAAGAGGACCACCCAACTCCATTTGGGCCAATGTGGAAAATAATTTCTTCAGACCTCCACCAGCACGGGGCCTGATCCTGGGTGTGCATGGCAGATTCTTGTCATTATTCCCCTCTACCAACTCCAGGGAAGAATTAAAAGCCAGGGGAAAGTCCTGTGGATTCCTGGCCAGCACAACCTCAACAGACCAGGTCAAACACTCATCCCTGGCTATTAGGCCAGGAGCATAGTCATTTCCCTTTGGAACAAAAGCAGGCATTGCCAGTATGTACTGGCTGGCATTAGAAACCTGAGCCTTGGGTGTAGCCTTCACCCCCCTGTGTTGACACATGACCTGAGCACTGTACCCCACTTTCCCCTGCACTGCAGTCTGGGCACAGTAACCCCTCTCACCTGGAGCAATGGTCTGGGCATGGGACTCCATTTCTCCATCTCCTTGGACCACAGTTGGTGCGCTGTATTCCATCTCGCCTGGATTGGGCACACAATAAGGAATGTGGTCCCTCTTTAAATGATTTGCAGTGTCTCTGTTTGGCAGGATCTCATGGATCATAACCTCCCCTGCCCCCTTGTCTGTGGCTAGATCTCTGACATTTTTTATCAGTGGGAGCTCCATGCTAGGCCCAAAGTCCATTCCCAGAGCACAGTGAACATAGCTGCTCCTATCCAGACTGTTTGCTTGTTCTGGGTTCTGCCAACAGTCCTCTGTGCCAGGGTAATCAATACAGTCCAAGGGTGTCATTGCCAGCCCACCCCCCAATAACCAGGGCCCATACACTCTTCTGCCCGACTGCATGGGTAAAACACTTCCCTGGGGTGCCCAGAAAAATAGTAATTCCAAGGGGGAATTTACTGGACGGATCTGGAAGCCGGCACCCAATGTTGTAGTCTGGTCTAAAGACTCCAAATATCTATGTGGTATCTGGATCAGCACATCACATCCCCTGGCAGGACATCACTTTTACAGACATTCTCTGTCTTCTCAACTGCCTTGTTATTAGCAATTGTGCCCCAGCCATTTGGGTCTGGCTGGTCCCCTTGGTCTGACACAGTCCCAAGGTTGTTCTCGGTGTTCACCCCTGTACCCATGGCTGGTTCCTGGACTGTAGTTATCCACAGGAACCCCATGATAGGTTCACAATCCATCTCTTGTTCTTTCCAGAACTCTCCCAAGGCCTCCATCTGGCCTGCTATTCCTGTCTGAGACTCAGACTCCACTGGTTTTGAGATGTACCCATAATGTATGGTACCCTCCTCATCTGTCCCAGTTGTAGCAAAAATTAACTGGGCCTGGCCCATTTGTACCTCCACATTGGTATTGTCCTGGTCAGTGTCCACAATATCCTCTCCCCAGACCTCTGGTAACCAATCCTCTTCCTCCCTGTCCGCCTGACGGGGTTCCTCCCAACTGGATGGCCAAAACCCCTCCATGGATGCCTCATCCAGTAATTCCACATACACAGCCTCCAGCTGCAGCTCTTGCTGAATCAGGGGTTCCAGCAAATTAGCCTCCGGGGACCATGGTTCTAGTCCAAGACCATGACAGCGTTTAAGAAATAAGTTATTTTTCCTCCTTACAGTCCCCATGCCACATTCAGGATCACCATAGACAATCTCCCAGAGCCCATCTATTAGCTCCAATTGACCATAGAGATCCTCTTCAAGGGCACCAACAGGCCCTATCCTGACATGATACTGATTCTCCAAGGCAATCTCTTTCCATACCAGTTTCTTCAGCCAGCTTGACAGCTCATGGCCCTGCCACAATCCCAGGAACGCCATCCATTGCTTTAGAAGGGCCATTTCTCTGCAGTCCTTTGCCTCTGTCATTTGGCTCTCTTTCTCTCTGCCTTTGTAAGTAGCCATCCTTGCTGCTGGTAAAAATGCTTGAGATCTCCCACCGCTGCCACCAGCTGTCACGACCGCCAGCTTTGGGGGACCACGCTCACCCCAAATCTCTCTCTCTCTACGGTCGCAACTTTTTGTTCAGATCGACACCAGCAGACACTTCAGATGACAGCATCATTAGTGCAGAGACATGCACCTCATACCCCTATCCTTAGGATCTAAGAATCACACACCATGTACCTTGGTTTAGTACAAGCAGACTCTGACACAACCTTTCTTTAGTGTGTCCAAAGTCAGACTGCCCACTTCTTTATTGTTTCAGAGATATATATAAACACAGAAAGATTACACAAAACACCAGACATTCCCCCAGTTCTAGCCCATCCTCCTAGGCAAATAGCTTGCTATCCCCCCTCACCCACATGCTTTCCAGATGTATAGAGGCATCTGGCTTTCTTCTAATTACACCTTTTTTTCTCCTCTTACAGAGCCATAAAACTAGTTCCCCCTTTCATGAATAAAGCCAGAGCCTTCACACGTGGCCGATTGCAGGGCCATAAAGATTTTATAGAAGATTAATCATTTGTCACATTAGTGACTACAGTATTTTTTTAGATAATTCTAGCCTCCTAGGGTCTACTTTTAACACAGATGCATTATTACAGTGCATATAACATGATCTAGTAACCACCAAATTAATTATTGTAGTTCAGTCCCCAACAAGTTTCAGGTCCGTTGTAATAGTTCTTGACATTAACACCCAGTGTGCCAGCATTCCAAATAGCAGATTTACTTGTGGCTTGCAAGGGGTCCCATCATGGCCCCAAATCATTCATGACACTATGCTCTTTTGAAGTAATTTAGTGAGCAAAACAGCCTTTCATTTAGTTACTTGTCATATGACGTATGAGATGACCTTAAAATTCAAAACAAACTTTATAGGTTGTGAAAATTATAATGAGCTGATCAGCACCTCATTTAATAGATAATAAGTGAAAGGATGTTTTTATATTTGAATTTTTTGGAAATATTTTGTTTGTTCTAGTTTTTCTAAATTTCAAATATGGTACTTGGGACTTGAGTGTCACTTTAAGGTGGTCAGAGGAGGATATGTGCACATATACACAAATAAAATATATTTTCTCTACCACAATTGCCTGACATTCCATGATTTTTTTTCTTCATAGAATTGTTAATGAGACCTGCATAAAAAAATTAAGGGTTGCTTTCAGTTCCAGGGTTCAGGACGTGTGCCTGACCCCGGAGGCTAGATACATTTGCAACATTTTGCTAGGTATCTGTTTAAACCTGTCACTTGGTGCTTTCTATCTAAAGTTAACTAAAAATACAAAGCCAAATGCCCAATATATTTTATTCTCTAAAAACACATAATAACTAGTCTTTACTAAAAAACAACATGTTTAAACAATTACCAACCATTTTTAATGATTTCAGATTTGCCAGCAAAAACACTCAAGCAAGCTCAATGGTAGGTGCATATAAAATATTAATTATCTCCCTCATCCTCTTACTGCCCTCTATCCTTCTCTCTCTTCACCTCTCTCTTTCTCACTTCCCTTTCTCATGTCCCCCTTTCTCATAATCCTCTCTCTCCTCTTTCTTTTGCTCACCCTTCAATCCCTCTCTCCCCATCCCACCCTCTCTTTCTCTTTTTCTCCATCTTTACTCATCTTCTCACTCTCCTACTTCATCCCCCTCTTTTCTGACTGACCCCCACTCTCCCATTATATCCCCCATCCTTCGTCCCCATCCCCCTTGCTCTTCTTCCATCATCACTCCATCTTTATTTATACTCCCTCTCCTGTCCTCTCTACCCACATCCCTCTTCCCTTCTCCCCTAATTTCCACACTTAAGACTTAAAAATGTTATCATGCTCACAGCCTTGTTCACAGAAGTGCATTTGTAACAATGTGTTATTTAGCATTTATTTTAATCATCATCCCCCCAAAATCAAGGCCACATTCAAATTATACCATATATCCCTACATAATATTTTTCACACAGCTCTAATTTTCTTAACGCTCTCAACTCTAACAATAATGTTCTTGTACGTTGCTTGCTTTGTATAACTGAAGGGCCGCTGGGTTATGTAGGTGTTTAGAGAAACATATTCCTTTGGTACAATATTACACACATACAAATGAAACTTTCCTTCAAGCCTTTACTTTTCATTATTTTATTTATTAATAATAAAAGGGGAAAAAAACATAATGTTCACTGAAAAAACACACATTCAATCAGCATGAGAATAAAAATAATAAAACCATACACCTAAGTGCCTTAAACACACTATATTTTTTTGAACAGACAAGAGTTAAACAATTTATTTGTGATTTAAGTAATAAATATTTATAGGAAGAAGTGAAGAGAAAAAGGTGTGAAACACAGAACAGCAGTGGCACGGGAATGTGGGATGAATCTTTTCGGGGTCTAAGTGTTCAACAAACTACAATGGATGAGTGTCACCATTTACTCATCACTACTTGATCAACTAATCCATGTGCTGGAGTTTTAATACCCATTTGGAACATTAATTTGGTAAATTAAATAACTATTTAACTAATTAACATATCTAATATAGAGTAATTATTTCCAAATCGTTTTTTTTGTAGTATATGTGTATTTGATTTCTAATTTTACATTGGTACAATAATTTGGTGGATATACTTATAAAGGTGTTTAAAGGATCACTGTGATGCCTTAAAAACAGGTGCTAGATGTTTTAATTAGGCACGGATCATTAATAACATTTCTAATTAATGATCTAAAAAACATAGCAAGCCTTTCAGAATGGTTTATATAGTGGCAAGCTTGTGTCTAGTCAAAGTCGTTGGATAGGAATTTCATTATTGATCAGTGCCTAATTAAATCATCTAGTTCCTGTTGTTAGGACATTACATGGACGATACTTTATTTTAAAACAATATGTTTTTCATTTTCGTTCTTTAATCTACTTGCATTAATTCTGGTGCATTGGAAAAGCTTGACTTTATTGTGAACCCAAAGTGAATTGTGAGCCGTCTTGACCTTTAAACTTCGAGTTCATTTAAATGTAAAATGTAAGGGGCAATAAGTACTGTTTAAAGACATTCCCCATCACTTATCAAACTGCTGGTGTTGGGTGACGTAGAAAACCACTTGGTTTAAAGAAAGATATTTTTTTCACTGTTTGATGATCGTCAAACTCTAAAACGTATTCAAAAGCACTCAATCAGTCAGGTTAGCAAAGCGTTATAGGAAAGGTGTAGTGTACTAATTTCACATTTAAATAGTTGATTACCTATAAATAAACTTGGAGAGTGCAATTAATATAACACATTATACTAACGTCTAAGGAAAAATGTATTGAATGGAAAATGAAGTTCTGTGGGTGCACACTATCTCATTAGCATGTGTGCATATCTAGGGATGCTAAAGCCACAATGGGAATGTACAGTAGTGAATGTTAATGTATGCAGAATGGTGGCTTCCTAATATTATCTATCACCATATAGTGTACAACTTGATTTGCTGTCTACAGAATGTATTACTGATCCAGGAAAAAGTATTCATTTGCACATGAATCAATGTAGTCTCCTTAATAGCTACTTTTAAGGAAAAAGTTCAAAATCCCCGAAAATAACATTCTAAAGGCATCCTTATGTGCAGTACATGCAAACAAATGTTATCCCTCTTAATTATAAATAAAGAGGCTATCTATTTGTACCTGGTTGGTGTTCCAACAAAAGATATTATGTCCTTTAAAATCATGCTTACTGGTTTCTAAAACTACACTGCATAAGTTGGTAGAGAAATGTATTAAAGGCATGTGTAGGGGGTGGTTCAAGTGGCCGTATTTGACCTATTTTTTTTCTGTTTACATTTAACTCAATTTTCCTGATATAGAATGTATATTTTTAGTTCTGCTTATACAAGGGGCATGCAACCCACAAATCTACACTCAAATGATGTTCTGTACAGAGCCTGTTGACATTTTTTCAGATTACAGCTGTGAATTGAAATCAGTGTCTGGTTACTTAATTTCATCCATGTCCTCTCTAAATACTGATTCTTGTTTAGTAAATTCCATTACTAAATTATTATATTTTTTTTTCATCATTCTAATGCTCTACATAGTCATAGTTAGATTTTTAATGATAGAAGGTTGCAGATCCCTTGTTTTAGTTTGTATTGTATATGGAGTCATACATTTTTATATTTTTTAATTTGAAAATTTGCCATTTTTAAGAATTAATATCGAGACTAAATTCAGTTTTTATTTGTTCAGTGTTTTTGTTTTTCATTATCTTTCCACATGGCTCTTGACCTCCATATTTTATTGGTGTCAACCCAATAAAACAACTGGATTCCCTATGTACACCACACAATGAAACTAAAAAGTGCCAACAAACAGTTGATAATCATCACAACAAATACCAAAACTCTCATACATGAAATATTCTGCCACTTGACTCAACTATAAAAACAGCTATTTGAAAATTCCCGTCAATTTACATTATAAGGGACTGAGAAACTGCTTTTTTTGCAAGCATCAATTTTGTTTTCAGAACCAGATTTGAGTTATTTATGGTAATTTATCCACTTTATGTTTAAACCAATTTTTTATATGTGGACCTACTAAGATTGAGGAACGGCTTGGGTTTAACTACTGAAATTTTTAATCTAGCAAAATTACTTAAAACTTCTCAGCATAAATTATTCCGACACATTGCATCTTCAGAATATTTTTATTCTAAACTAGTTACAGGGGATCATGTGTCATCTGGATTATTTTCAGTTTGTTAGCTGCGAAATAGAACAAAACTGTCTCCAGGTGCCTTGGCACCAGTAGTGTTTTATTTTGCAGATGTCTATCTTTTGGGGGATGCGAATTGGATGCAAAACTGTCTAAGCCTTCAGTTACTTCTTAACCAGAGTCCCTTAAATCTTTTTGTTGTCTTAATCCAATAACGTTTTCGTAAAAAACGAAACCTATGAGCAGGTTTCTCTAGTATGTAATCATCTTAGCAGATATGACGGCTGATATGCCTGCAGATAATGTACCTATGAATGATCTGTACAGTTGTGTGTGCACAGCAATACCAGTAAAACAGAAGCATTTTTTTTTACCATAAATACAAGTAATCTCTAAATTATCCTCAACCACTTAGTTGCCAGAGAGGCAGAGAAGGGGTTAATTATTTTTCAAAGCTCCTTATCGAGTCCCCTGGTTGCATTCACATATCGCTGAAATCGACGTGTCCATCCAACTAAGCCGACTTCTGGGAAGCTTCGGTCTCCTGTTCAGACAGTTTTTCTTCGGACAGGACAGTCATCCACGGGGATACAGAACGTGTGATGGTTTGCTTGGCAAGATTGTAGTGGTTTATGACGGTATAAAATTTCCCTTGAGCGCTAGGATCTTGTTCAGAATAATAGTTGTCCAGAGCTGCTGGGATGCACCGGTTGTTCTGCGAGGGGAAAAGAAAACAAAGCATAATTATACACAACAAATACACCATTTTTCTCCAAGAGATATGTATTCACACACTCTGATGCACCACCCATTTTATATTTGAGGCAATGGTAAGAATAATTTGAGTTTGGCTGGTAAAGTTGGCCAAATATAACTTCACAGCAGAATATACCACTAGTTCCATTGTCTCTAAGAACATAGGTTAATTATTTGAAGATGGACATGAAAATATAGTTTACAGAATCAAACAAAAATATAGTTACGTTACCTCTTTGGAACATTTCGATTAGTGCAGTAATTGGCTCCCATGATGAGGACTACCCATACTCAACATTTAGTATCAGTTAAAGGGAGATTAAGTAATGACCCTTTAAAAAGTACAAGTTGCATAATGAGAGCCTCAATAGGCCTACCAGGTCTATAAGATTATGAATTATTACACATAGACATGCTCAGAGAGATGGCAGGAAGTAGAGATGACCCTATATTAGTCATCTAGAGGTGCGCAGATTCAAATAAAAAATAGTAGTAATAATTAATAACTATATCATTTGCCTAATTCATTACAATAGTTATAATTTATACCATGGATTGTTTACCGGTACCTTTGTCCCTTTACAGAAATAATCATAAAAATATTAGTATTTGTAAATGAGGATATATCTAAAGATTCCTCTACACTGCTCCATAATGATATATAACGACAGCAACGGTGTTTGTGCACTCTGCAAATAATTTTAGGGCCTCATGTGATACTTTTTAAAAAGTCTACAGGCACTACAATTACTAAAGAAACTTTATTTACATTAATTTGATCCAACAGATTTGTATCACTCTGTACAAGTCCTTACTTTCTATTTACTGACAATATGTGCATACATTATTATGTTTAAATTGCTCATGTGATTAGGTTGCATTTGACTTTTGAACAACAATACATTTACATGTATTCCATTAAAACTGCAACAGAAGCAAACACAATAAACAAAGCAGTAGCTTTTATTTGTAATGGCTGACAGTGCAATGAATGGGATACATGCTTTCTAACATCTTACAAGCAATCATCGCTTCTTTGAGGGGAAACCTAACTTTATAGATCAAGTACCATTGTCGTCCAGGTAAAAGCTTCCTCGTGCAATAGAAAAGGCTTTGATTACATGTATACACATATGCACAGAGGCGATTGTGTATACAACAAAGGGATAAATCCTATCGCTCTGGATTAGAGTCTCATAAACTCCAACAGTTGAGATTGGCATTGGCCATCATATTGGTCTGGTTACAATTTGTAGTGGTTCCTTGTGTATTAAGCCTTTTCATTAAAAAGTACCATTGAAAATGGACAGCATTTACTGGCTAGGTCTATAACATTTTTAAAGGAGGAAATTATTGGGAGTAGTTACCCTCACAATAAAAAAACAATGGTTTGAGATTACAATAAAAATCATAAATACTTATCTGAAGTATTTAATTGTAACACAATGGAAACTATTAGCTAAATCAATAGACACATGTACTATTTGTAGAATGTATTCTCTGATCCAGCAAACCTATGCCATAAGTCACTGATTCCAGCACACAGCCAAGTGCTGCTATATCTCACTCCTAGCCGTGCTAATAGTTGTAAACAAGTAGTATGTGTTTTAATATCCTAATGTTTATGATAATATAGTTGAATTGTAAGGCAGGTAATGCTGTTTGGCACAAAAAAAGTGAGTGTTTTATTCGCCTGAGCACCTTCGGCGCTCATTGCGACCCTCGCGATGAGCGCCTCTAGCTGTCGCTTGGTGTATTTTTGGTTATCAGAGATCCTTCGGCGCTCATTGCAAGGTCCGGGCTGATCACCTTTTGTCGCTTATTGCGAGCCTCTACCCTGGTATACTTTTGGTCCACAGAGCACCCTTGGCGTTTATTGAGATCCGGTCATCTGGTCCTTTTTTATTTTTGTCTATATGTATTTAATGATAATAAATTAATTAATAAAATCATAAATTAATATACTTTACCTATTTGTAATTAATATATGCAGCAAGCAATATCCTGAAGAGCTAACAATCTTTTTTGATGTTCCTGCAGCATACAATGTACATTTGCACTCTTGCTGAGCTGAGGTATAATTGTCAGCAATGTGTGCAGTCTAAATAGGCTGCGTGCGTCAGGGGAAACCGTTTGTTTAGCTGTGTAGTTCTGCATTTTGTAATGGTAATGTTATTAGTTGCAATTTAGTGTTGTAAAATGGCGGTGATTGTCTATGTGTTACGCGGGTGTGGATCATTTTGCATCCTCCCTAATAATTTTATACCCCGTACGGTCTTGTGTAGAAGTCTTACAGTGCCTTGCTAAAGTATTCACCTCCCTTGGCATTTTTCGTGTTTTGTTGCCTCACAACCTGGAATTAACATGGATTGTTTGAGGATTTGCATAATTTAATTTACAGAACATGCCCACAACTTTGAAGATGTTTTTTTTTTTATTATTATTGTGAAGCAAATAACAAATAGGACAAAATAACAGAAGTCAATGTGTATAACTATTCACCCCCTAGAGTCAATACTTTGTAGAGCCACCTTTTGCGGCAATCACAGCTCAAAGTCGCTTTGTATAAGTCCCTATGAGCTTGCCACATCTTACCACTGGGATTTTTGCTTTAGTAGCTTTTGCCCATTCCTCCTTGCAAAACTTCAAGTTGGATGGTTTGCGCTTGTAAACAGCAATCTTTAAGTCTGACCACAGATTTTCTATTGGATTGAGGTCTGGGCTTTGACTAGGCCATTCCAACACATTTACATGTTTCCCCTTAAACCACTCAAGTGTTGCTTTAGCAGTGTGTTTGGGGTCATTGTCCTGCTGGAAGGTGAACCTCTGTCCTAGCCTCAAATCACGCACAGAGTAGTACAGGTTTTGCTCAGAAATATCCTTGTATTTAGCACCATCCATCTTTCCCTCAACTCTGACCAGTTTCCCAGTCCCGGCTGCTGAAAAACATCCCCACAGCATGATGCTGCCACCACCATGTTTTACTGTGGAGATGGTGTTCTTTGGGTGATGTGATGTGTTGGGTTTGGTCCAGACATAGCGTTTTCTTTGATGGTGAAAAGATCAATTTTAGTCTCATCAGACCAGAGCACCTTCCTCCATACATTTTGGTAAACTCCCACATGCCTTTTCGCAAACGCAAAACGTGCCATTTTGTTTTTTGCTGAAAGTAATGTCTTTCTTCTGGCCACTCTGCCATAAAGACCAACTCTATGGAGCGTACGGCTTATTGTCATCCTATGTACAGATACTCCAGTCTCTGCTGTGGAACTCTGCAGCTCCTCCAGGGTTACCTTAGGTCTCTGTGCTGCCTCTCTGATTAATGCCCTCCTTGCCCTGTCCGTGAGTTTTGGTGGGAGGCCGTCTCTTGTCAGGTTTGCTGTTGTGCCATGTTCTTTCCATTTTGTTATGATAGATTTAATGGTGTTCATGGGTATCATCAAAGATTTGGATATTTTTTTTATAACCTAACCCTGACTTCTAATTCTCAAAACATTGTCCCTTACTTGTTTGGAGAGTTCCTTGGTCTTCATGGCTGTGTTTGGTTAGTGGTGCCACTTGCTTAGGTGTTGCAGCCTCTGGGGCCTTTCAAAAAAGGTGTATATATGTAATGACAGATCATGTGACACTTAGATTGCACACAGGTGGACATCATTTCACTATTATATGCACCAGAGCTTTTTATGGGCTTCATAACAAAGGGGTGAATACATACGCACATGCCAATTTCCTGTTTTCTATTCCAAAAAAAAGTTTTATGTATATATTTTTCTCATTTCACTTTACCAACTTAGACTATTGAGTTCTGATCCATCACATAAAATTCAGATTAACAAAACATTGAACTTAAGGCTGCAATGTAACACAATAGGTAAAAAGTCAAGAGGTGTTAATACTTTTGCAAGGCACTGTATGTGTCTGGCGTTTTTTTTGCGTGTTTATTGGTCGTGTAGCCTTGTTTTAGTTTTTTTCGGCCGCCATTTGTTTAACGCGATTTTCGTGTGTAAAAAAAACGGCAAATTGTGGTTCAGTTGTCATGCAACCGGATCCCCAGATGTCGTGGTTGTCCCCCGTTCTATGAATGATGTTTTTTTTTGTATTTTCGTTAATTTTGGTGGTGTTATTGTCGTTTTTAAATGTGCGCGGTTTTAAGTGCCGCGAGTCGTATTTTTTTTTTGTGTAAGTCTCGCTTTCCTTAGTGCAAGTGTTACGGGCCCTAATATTTTTATTCTATTTTTTTCAAACTGCTACAGGTCTTGCATTCTGAATTGTGTAATTGAGTTTTGTGTTGATGTGTAGTTCCGCAGGTCGTAGGGATGAGTGCCTACAGCGCTCATCTCCACCAACGCAGTGTGCGCCATCGGCGCTCCCTGCCTAAAAGTTGTGCGGGGTCGTAGGGCTGGCGCTCATCTCCACCAGCGCAAGTTGCACCTTTAGCCACTGCAGAAAATTGCAGCATACACGCAGGCAGTCAGTCAATGACTACTTAGTTTATAAAAACAGCTTGTACATTTTTAATGATCTTTAAAGGACCACTGTATAATGAAAGATTATGTGGGAAAATGTTAATCTGAATGACACTTTAATTAGGTTGGGACCAGGTTATATAGCTAGCTTTCAAAAAATAAAAATGTTGATGCCTTTGTTGGTCCCTTTGGGGGTCCATGACACTTTGGTAAAGATGATAACTGTTCAAAGGCAGTTTACATCTTGGCTTGAGCAGGGGAGTCATCCTTGTGATTGTGTGCTTTTGAGCAACTGCAGAGAAGGAAGAAGTTGTAAAGAAGTATAAATTCTAATCATATAACAAATCCTTCTCTTCCATCCTCCCGACACTGAAAGATCAAATACGCACACAAACCCTAAGATTGTTTCAAATCATAGCTGCTACTTATATTAGTTTGTTATATACTTCACAAGTTGTTTCCAAACTAGAGTGGTCCGCTAAAGAAAATTCTACATGTGACACTTTAACCACTTTATGGATGTGATTCCACATTAAAAATTAAAATGAAATCACTGGGATATGTAGGATCTATATCACATATAATAGTTGTCAAACTGCGAATCGTCGTCACGCTTGCGAGCCTCGCATAGTGAGGCGCGTCGAGCCATTGAAGCACAGAAGTCTTCCGAGCTCGGAGCACTTAGCCGATGAGCGCCAATGGCGCTCATCGGCTGCCAACCTCGCATAGCGAGGCATTGAAACTTGGAGCACTTAGGAGATGAGCATCAAGGCGTTTAACGCCTGCGAGACTCGCAAAGTGAGGCGAGCAGTTGAGGCAATGAAACACACGGGACTTAGGCAGAAATAAGTTGCAAAGCACAAAACTTGAAGGACACAAGGGGATAGGCTCGCAATGAGCGCCGAAGGTGCTCAGAGGAGCAAAAGTACACAAGAGGAGAGGCTCGCAATGAGCTCTGAAGGTCCTCAGAGTAGCAAAAGCTTTACGTTGTGTGGCAAACCTCATTGCCATGGCTTCAAATTTTATTGCCTCGTAATTTTTGACGGGCAAGTCGCTAGTACTGATATATCTAAGAATAACCTCATGGCCATCTTGATAAGAAGATAAAATAATCGTTAAACATCTAAATACTATTGAACTAGACATCCTGCACATCTTCACACGTTGATGATTCTTATTAAGTAGCTCTCTCTTCATTAAGAAACAAATTCAGAAACCACATTGTCCTTGTGCATTTTGGGTGACTTCCAGCGTTTTATATAAATGTAGTATAGCTAATTTAAGCTAGAAATTATTTTTTCTCTATAAAAAGCCTATAAGATTACTGCTATCAATTACCGGTTTAATTCATATTGAGAGTATGACGATCAGCTGCCCTGCATATGCTTCATTAACTTTAGAAATGTGATTAATTGGACCTCACATTGCAAAGACATTTTGCCTGAGTTTGATTGATTGAATCTTTAGTGAACATTGAGAGATGGACACGTAACGAAAATATCCGACCCAGCCAGATATATGGAAGCCGTTTTGCTGTATAAGTGGGAATAAATATTTCTCTGTCTGTTGGCGTAGTCATTAATCATACAGATCATAAACTGGGATTACCACATGCTAAATGTCTACAGGGGATGGCTGCCTATGATATGATAATTATGTTTATGAAGTCAGGTAGTCTTTGTCACTTGGGTAGGCGACTACTTGTGCAGGTAATAGTATTTTTGCATATATTTGCCCAAGGGGAACCAATAATGTTTCTCTTTGTGTGACTTGTCCTATGATTTTAGTTTCGGATGTGGGCGTCAGTAGAGGCTCATGGGACCCAGCTAAGGGAAAACTTCTCAGTGGAAGTATGTAATGTTATGCCTGGGAATGTATAACCAGTTGTATTCTTCAACATTTTAGATTCAGGCACAAATTCTTTGTTCTATCACTTTATAGTCCTTCACTATTTCCAAATAATTTTTAACATCCCTATCCAACAAAACCGTGTTATCTTATGCAATAAATGGGATTAATGCATCTTTTCTTTTCAGTGTTTTAATGTTTGTTAGAAAATATAAGCAAAGCAAAATAAATAAATAATTAAATACAAACTCAAAGAGCTATTTACCTTCCTGTAAGTGCTCTTCATAGTATAAAACAACACATGATTGTAGGTTAAAATTATCTATTTTTCTAATCACAGATAAAAAAAAAGTAATCTAAAGGTTCAAGTCTCTGCCCTGCCCACTGGCTGTTGCATGAGTAATAACAGATTGGTGAGTGTAGCATGCATTGTGCGAGTCTCTATGGTGAAGGCTATGAATGATAGGCACAGCATCCCCTGGACTCATCTTACACTGCACTGACCAGTTAACCCATAGGTGTCCTGTTTTAAGTGAATGCAGAATACCATGCCTATAAACAGATAGATTTGTTAAGGGTTAGCTTTTTGTTTTCATTACTACACAGAGCTGCTGGAGTCTGGAGCACTGTTCTGCATTGCTCAAATTCCAGAGAGGCAAGAGAACAGAAACCTAAATTTTCTGCCCAAATAAAAAAAAAATCCATTACAGAGTCTGTTCCTTCAAAATAAGGAGCTTTAAACTGAATTATTTTGATTATATCCATCTAGGGTCTGCTCTTTAAGTTTCTGAATTAGCTTTTTGCTAAATATTCACTGGGTCACCAGTTTGTTTGGTGACTAAAAAGGACAAATGTTGATACCCTTTGCAGGGGCTGTTCCAGTTTTTAAAGTACTGTATGTTTTTATGGTTTGAATGGCACACTGCAGTGTTACTGAGAATACAGCATAGTATATTTGGGATCAAATATCCCTTAAATTAGGAGATTCCCCATGTATGTTACAAGGACATTTTTCCTCAAGTCAAGCATATTATCTACCTCATACATTTATGAAGACTATACCCTCACATATACTTTTTGAGCATGCCATCCAGTTTGCAGCGTTTTAAATATTTAAAAAAATAATTCAAAATAAAGTTCCCCATTCCTTTTTTTGATTTGGTATCTGGAAATATAAGCAGTCTAACAGAAACCTTACCATTGACTTGAATGGGGGCGACACATGATTGGTTGCAGTAATGTAGCAGCATGTGGGCAGTCTGTTATACATGTGAACACAGAATTTATTTGATTTGATTGCTCAGTGAAAAATGCATGTATTTGGATTCAATGTCTTTTTTTAAACTTATTTTGTCAGCTATATTTTGCCACCCCAGGAAATTGATCAGCAGAAACCAAAATGGTAGATTCCACAGCAACATAAATAAATGTAAAGGTAAACATATTTAAGATTATATTGTTCTCTTTAACATTCTAAAAGCATTTGATATTTCCAGTTATTATTATTCAAAAGAATATATTTTAAATATGATCATAGTGATCCTTTAATAAATATTAGATAGCTGTAAATAACACATTCACTCGTAATGTGCTATATGTGTTTACTTGGGCTCTTCTAAATAATATAACTGGTGCAATGTCTTTATGTCTATAGCATTGTTTCACTCAATGAGATTAGAGTCTACTCTACAATACTCCAAGTGCTAGCAAATTAATTGTCACACAAAATCCACAAGAGGAAAGATTAACTTTGCTGTAAATATGAAACTGAGAAAAGAAATTGGATAGGGACGTGATGCTAATACTTAAAAAGTGATGGCAGCTGCAGCCAATAAGTCGTTCTTCATTAGAAACAGATTATTTCTCCATTACGCAGAAGAAAAACTATCATTGCCAGAAACAAAGCTAATGTAGCATTGTATTAAATATCTTAAAGGGACATGGAGCCCTGGGTGTAGGGACCAGGGGTTTGGGTACATTCCCCTAGATGTTCAGTGTCATTCTTTTGGCTCCTACACCCCTGCATGGAGTGCTTCCTGTTTTAAATATTTTAATAAACTACCTAAGTGTTTATTTGCATATTTAAAGTACCATCACTGTAAGTGCTCTTCATGGTGTGAAAGAGCAAAAGATTATGTGTTAAAATGATCTGGGTTTTTTAATTACACCAATAACAAATCTAAAGTTTTAAGACTGTTTACATACAAAGGGCTCGATTCAATTGCCCAATTCGTAAATTTATACACACTTTAAATCACTCTTAATATTTCTTCATATTTGGCAAATATTACTTTTTGGCACTAATGAATTCTTAAGTCAATAGAATTCATATAAACATTTATAAAAAATAAAAAAAACACCCAAAGCCAAATTTATGAGTTCAAGGCATTTGCAAGTAGCTAATTGAATAAGGCTAAAAGTGTATCCTACCTACTGGCTCTTGCATGAGTAGTAACAGATAGAGGAGGAGCGCACAGTGTGGTGATCTATAGGGAAGACAGTGATTGATAGCAGTTTTTCTGATCCATTTAATTAGTGATCCAAAGGAAGACAAACAAAACCATGGTTTAACATTGCTTATTGCCTCATAAAGGAAAAAACATTCCTTCATGACCATACAATTCTGGCAATTGGATTTCAACCTGGAACAATATACATTCTTTCTCTAGTTATCCAATATAACCCTACATGCCTTTTTTTATTCAACAATATATCTAACCCCTGTGTAGCGCTGCGGATTAAGTAGGAGCGCTACAAATAAAGCATAATAAAAATAATTATATTAATATAATATAATAACCCCTTTTAAAGTTATCTATTAGTTACATAGTTACATAGTAATTAAGGTTGAAAAAAGACTTTCAGTCCATCAAGTTCAACCTGTTAAGATCTCCTCTGATTTGCAATATGCGGATTAGTTATTTATTAAATTATTGATTAAATAATTATTAATAGTATAGTATTGGAGGATGAATAGAGTTAGTCCATCAAGTTCAACCTTTTTAGATCTCTATTGATCTTTTTAATTTGGACTATTTATTATTATTGTTAATTGATCCAGAGGAAGGCAAACATAAAAAAAAAAAACATTGAAACTTTGCCAATTGTCTCATAAGGGGGAAAAAAAGCAAAATTCCTTCCTGACCCCAGAAACTGGCGATCAAATTTCTTCCTGGATCAATATTCCTTGCTAGTTATCTAGGATAGCCTTGAATGCCCTCTTTATTCAGAAATATATCTAACCCCTTTTTGAAGTTGTCTATCGAATTCGCTGTCACCACCTCCTTTGGTAGAGAATTCCACAGTTTAACCACCCTAACTGTGAAGAACCCTTTTCTTTGTTTAAGGTGAAATCTTTTTTCCTCTAACCTCAACGGATGTCCTCTTGTCAGTTGAAAATCTCTTGCTACAAAAAGTTCACTTGACAAAGCCTTATATTGACCCTGGATGTATTTATATAACGTAATCATATCTCCTCTTAGATGCCTTTTTTCTAGCGAAAATAAGTTTAATTTTGTTAGTCTTTCTTCATAACTTAGCCCCTCCATTCCCCTTATTAGTTTTGTAGCCCTTCTCTGTACTTTTTCCAGCTCTAAAATGTCTTTTTTATGAGGTGGTGCCCAAAATTGTACGCCATATTCCAAATGAGGGCGTACTAGAGATTTGTATAGTGGCAGAATTATATTTGCTTCCCTGGCTTCTATACCCTTCCTAATACATGCTAATATTTTATTTGCCTTTGCAGCCGCTGCTTGGCTTTGAGCGCTGTTACCTAGGTGGTTGTCCACAAGAACTCCCAAATCCCTTTCAATATCTGATACCCCTAGATTTGCTCCATTAAGATTATAGATTGCTTGGCTATTGTTCCTTCCCAAATGCATAACCTTACATTTATTTGTATTAAATCTCATCTGCCATTTAGCCGCCCATTTCTCTAATTTATGCAAATCCTTTTGTAGGGAAAGTACATCATTATCTGATTTTATTACCTTGCACAACTTAGTGTCATCAGCAAAAATGGAGACACTACATTCGAGTCCTACTTCAATGTCATTAATAAATATGTTAAAAAGGAGAGGACCCAATACTGAGCCCTGAGGAACCCCACTTATCACCTTAGACCAATCGGAGTATGTTCCATTTACAACAATCCTTTGCTTCCTGTCTTTTAGCCAGCTCTCGATCCATGAGCAGATATTTACTGCAATTCCTGTATCCCTTAATTTGCTCACTAGTCTTCCATGTGGCACTGTATCAAATGCCTTTGAAAAATCTAAAAAGACTACATCCACTGAGTTGCCCTGATCCAAGTTCCTACTAACCTCCTCATAAAAACTAATTAGATTGGTCTGACACGACCTTTCCTTCATAAATCCATGTTGACTGCTACCTATGATCCTGTTCAAATCGACATATTCTTGTATTCTGTCCCTTATTAACCCTTCTAAAAGCTTCCCAACTACAGAAGTGAGGCTCACTGGTCTATAATTCCCCGGATTTGCTCTAGATCCCTTCTTAAATATAGGTATCACCTCTGCTTTTCTCCAGTCATCTGGTAGAGACCCTGTAGTGAGTGAGTCTTTAAAGATTAGATATAATGGTTTGGCTATTACAGAACCCAGCTCCCTCAGTACCCTTGGATGTATTCCATCAGGACCTGGGGCTTTATTAACATTTATTTTCTCCAACCTCTTTTGTATTTCTTCCTGCGTTAACCAATTATTTAGTGAAGGTAGTGTAGCCACATTATGTTGCAGTGTCCCAACCACTGGTACCTCCCTTGTGTAAACCGACGAAAAGAACCTATTTAGCTCATCTGCCTTTTCCTGGTCACTAATTATCAGATGGCCTGTGTCACATTGTAATGGTCCTATCGATTCCTTCCTGGCCTTCTTCCCATTAATATATTTATAAAATATTTTAGGGTTAGTCTTACTTTCCATTGCAACTGACTTCTCATTTTCTATTTTAGCCAGTCTAATAGCCCTTTTGCAAGCCTTGTTGATTTCCTTATAGTCACATAAAGCTGCCTCTGTTCCCTCCTTCTTGTATAATTTAAATGCATATTTCTTTTTCCTCATCATGATCTTTAAGTCATTGTTAAGCCACATGGGATGTGATTTACTCCTATTCATTTTATTTCCACATGGTACATGCTGATGAGTATGTTTATTTAGTAAGGATTTGAATGTTGTCCATTTATTTTCAGTATTCTTCCCTGTAAGTTCTTTGTCCCAGTCTATATGTTGTATTGCTGCCCGTAGCCCATTAAAGTTAGCCCTTTTAAAATTTAGAGTTTTTGTTGGCCCCTTACAACTCTGTTTTTTGTATTCAATCTCAAATGATACTGTGTTGTGATCACTGTTCCCCAAGGGTTCCCCTATTTTTACATTTGATATTATATCAATATTACTTGTGATGACTAAATCCAAGATGGTCCCATTTCTAGTAGGTTCTTGTATTACCTGGGCTAGATAATGATCCCTGAGTGTACTCAAGAACCTGCTCCCCTTAGATGAGCTGCTGGTCTTGAATCCGCTTTCACCACCTATTTTGGTAGAGAGTTCCATAGTCTGGTGGTCCTTTCTGTGAAGAATCCTTTTCTTTCTTTAAGGTGGAATCTTTTTTCTTATAACCTTAAAACATGTCCTCTTGGCACAAAAAAGCTACCCTAACAAAAGCCTTATATTCATCCTGGATATCCCCAATAATCATCACCTATAATAGGTTTCCCTGTAACACTGACATCATCAGGGGCGGGGCCTGAGAGGCAAGATAAAAGTGGCCATTATATACCTTAAGAGAGAGAGAGAGGCAGAGACAGCACGCAGACAGCACACGGGAGTAGACAGGGAGAGCGGACAGAGAGAGAGAGAAAGCACACAGGGAGAGTGCAGAGGCAGTGCGTACAGGGAGATAATACACAGGGAGAGAGCGCACACAGAGAGAGTGCAGGGAGAGAGCGCACACAGAGAGAGTGCAGGGAGAGGGAGAGAGCTCATAGAGAGAAAGAGCCAGAGAGCACAGAAAAAGAGAGAGAGTAAACAGAGAGATATAGAGTGCACAGAGCAAGACAGCACAAGTGCGAGGGTGTACAGGGAGAGAGAAAGCAAGAGCGCATAGTGATAGAGCGAGAGCACACAGAGAGAAAGCGAACATGGAGAAAGAGAAAACGCACAGAGAAAGAGCACACAGGGAGAAAGGGAAAGTACAGAGATAGAGTGCACGGAGAGAGAGCAAGCACTGCCAATTCAACAATCTATGATACCGTCATGATGGGCAAGTTACTAGTATGTATATAATAAGGTAATCATATGCCCTCATTTTCCATTTACTTATCTGAATTTTTGTTGAATAATTTCCAATAATCTATTTAAATCCATTTATTTTTTTCTATAATCTCTTGGGAGTTCATTCCAAGAAGGCATAGAAGGTCGATTCCACAAACTTACCCTAGACCATTTAGCTACTTGCAATCTTTGTATAATCAAATTTAAACTGATTGATTTAACTTTTCAGAAAAAATTTGAAAAACATCCATTCCGGGGAATATTTCAATATTTGTTATCAGTCAGGCACAGTATATGGGTGAAACATGAAGACCAGAATTTTTGTATTTCTTTACAGGACCACCATACATGTACATGGGAGCCGTTTTGTTCATTACATCTCCAGCATTGGTTGGAGTATTTATCTGGGGTTATTCTTGAAATTAAAGCTGGGGCCATGTACCATCTTTGTGATAATTTTAAGTATATTTCTTTATCTTTAACTCAAATGCCCTGCTCCAGTCAGCTTCACTCCATTCTTGGCCTAATTATTTTCCCCATGATTTAATATTTCCCTTTTTGGGAGAATTATTTTATTGTTTTATAACATTTAGATAATCATATCCCCTCTTAAGCTCTTTCTTAAAAATTAATTGAATGATTTAAAAAAATGCAATTTCTTATATATCTGATATACTTAACAAGCTTGATATGTTATCTAATTCTTCAGGGTGATGATTGTTAATAATTGTGAAATACTCATTGGGGGTCTGTATGCATCCTAAATATGTTTGTGCTCATGGATCCGGCCACGTGCAGCTACCAGGGAGTAGCATGGCTAATTATACCATATTTTGAACCTCTGCCATGTCCATTCAACTGAGATTATTACAAACATCAGTGTTAATGATCAGCTGCACATGTCCTGTGCCTATTTAAAAGAACATGGAAGGTTTCTGGATTTCACTAGAAATATAATATATCTATGTTTGTGTCTACTTTTATGTACTTTATTTTTGAAGAAGTCATTAAAAGTTCTCTTTTTCTACCTACAATCTTTACCTGTTTGGGTCTGCCTTTGTGGATTGTGCAGCTCATGAATACACAGAGTATAAGATAACGTGTTTCAAATTAGCCAGTCAATGACCTCTCTCAAGTAGCATGTTGCAGAATGTTGCTTACAATGAGACAGTACACTGTCTTCATGAGCTGCAGTGGGGAGAAACCCGTTACAAACAATTTGTAAGAATTTAGACAGAAAAACACTACTTCTTATTAATAAAAAGTACACAAAAGTAAATAGATACATAAGTATGTTATATTCCTAGTGAAATCCAGGAACCTTCCATGTCTCTTTAATGCCATCATTTGGATCTGACCTTGCCCTTGCAAAGATATTCTGTTTGTATAAGTCATGTAATATGTGCAATTCCATCTATTTATCATCTGATCTTCTTTGACCATAGCCTGTTTGCCTCCTGTTATTTATCCTGACCATCTATTTTCCTATCTGATGGCTGGAGCCCAGTCTACCCTTATCTTCAGCTTGTTTACTTCCAACCTTGGACAGTCTGCATTGACCTTGGATTAGCATTGTATTAGCTCTGGTCATCTTTAATCACAATGGACATCGACCCAAGACCCTATGGTTGGTCTGACCTCCCAATCAGTCTTTCAAGTCCATTTCCCTATCTAGCAATACCCTAGTACATTTCATATATATAATTATAATCTTTTTATTTATAACGCACCAACATATTAAAAGATGGCAAAACATATAGATATATGTCTTATTTCTGATACAGTTTGCAAATACCAGAAACCAATTGCTTTATACTATGAAATAACATTTGAATCCTTTTGACCTGAGTGTGACATATGTTTCCTTATCTATAACAATAAGTGATATGTTCCATGATGTACATGATGAGTGTCTGGATTTGTGTAGAGATACTTTTTCTAGAATTAGTCAGGTGCTGTATACACTAAATACGAAAATAATGAGTTGTCATGTATATGTGTTGCTGTTTAGTCAATCAGTCGTGTCCGACTCTCCATGACCCAATGGATTGCAGCACGCCAGCCACATCTTGTTGTTGTAATGGGTTACCAGTTCCTTTTCCAGTGGACCGCAATTTGTCTGACCCATCTGATATGGCCTGCCCATCTTGGGTGACCCTACATGTTATAGCTCACAGCTTCATTGAGGTACATAAGCCCCTTCACCACGACAAGGTAGCGATCCAGTAGAGGCATATAAGTTAAATGAGCACCAAAGTATTTACAGCAAGTTCTGATGAAGAACTTAAATTTAAAGTTTGCAAAATGTTTAAAATAAATATAAAATAAATAAATAAATAATTAGTGAATTTGATTTAACTTTGCATTAATGGCAGCATACATTTAATTGTTATTTCTAACTAGATTGCAAACATGGAAGCAAATGTGAATTGAAATAAGATCTTGATTAAATTCTGTTGAAACATTGGTGCTAATGTCTGTTGCATACTTCATAAATATGTGAATATTTTTCACAACAACACAACTTTGCATATCTAAAGTTTCCCTTTAAGGGGAACTTTAGATATGCAAAGCGCAGAATACAGAAGAGTGGGGCAGAGTTACGTGCAGGCGCACCTTAGATTCTAACTAATTTGACCTGGATCTCAGGTATCTTATTATGTCCCTTGTCCACTTTTGATGTTGTTTTTCGGTACTGGACTAATTAGCTCCAAGCTATTCTAGGAAGCAGGATATTACCATATTAGCAAAGACGTCTTGTTTTGCACATGTACCAATGATCCAAGAAAGTATCTCTTGGCACAGGAGCAGAGAAAAGCACAGATGTGATATTAATAACTCAATATAATGGCACAGCTCTTATCATCATCAAATTAAAGCACAATTCTACAGCAACCTCCTCTATCTCCAATGATTTACTGGTCCAAATAAATCTCACCAGAATTATGACAGTGTTTATGAATTTCTAAAAATAAAGGTGCTGCATCTGCATGTTAAATGGCCACTGAATTTAATAAATTCAACTTACATTTGATCTTAGCATAAGATGTTCTACCCTTCCCTTCATCAGATATCCAGGGATAAGACAGGGATCTGCCCAGAAGATTGCCCTGATATTTGTTCTGGCCGCATAAAGTTTGCATGAAATAGACTCTGTAGGTAGTATCCGGAAAATAGATAAAGGCTCCTATCAGGACAGTCCCCTTGGGTGGATCCTTTCCCACCCATTGGAAACCTGATGGAGGGTGGAGCCGCGCATAACAATCTCTATCACTCTGTATATGAACTGAATGAGGTCAGTGACCCTGCTTATACACATGCAGCATTAAAGGACCACTGTAGTCTAAGAAAAAAAGAAACGTATGCTGTTTTTGAAAATCCTGAATTTAGAAGACTCTGTTTATGAGTATAGGAATCCATTTTGTGTTTGATACATCACATCCTGAGCGCTGGATGATAGGGGTGTTTGTGGTTAGCAGTGGAGGACAGGATAGGGGTGGAGGGAATAGGCAGAAGTACTGAATATTTGTTTTAAACAGGATAAGATTGAAATTAACACCACATACCTTCTCCTTTCATGGCAGACACCTTGAAACTTTCAATGCAACTACAGCTCTAGAAAAATGTAACACCACAAAAAAAAACTAAAATTAATGTATCACAGAGTCCTGCAGAGGAATCAAAATGTATTTTTTTCCAATGAAAAAATCTAGCTGTATTGCGTTGTTCCTATTTAATTATGTCTTATTCAGACTCAAATTATTCAGAAATCTATTTATTTATTATGCAGTGGTCTTATAAGACCTTCTGAAACTCACAACATTGTATAAATCCATCTGTATTGGTTATAATATGCTGATGTTTTGTTTAAAGCACGTGGAGAACGCTCAGTAATGTCTATTAACACATGTGTAATAACAACAGGAGCTAGATGTATTACTTAGGCACTGATCATTAACAAAATTAAGATTCAATCATTTAAAAATGCAATATTCAAAATTAAACTTTTATTACAAAGATCAGACTTGGCTGCTGCTAGTCCCAATGTAAGGCCGAGAAGGCTTCATCACTTTACAACAATACACCCACATGGCAATGTTATAAGCAGTGGCAAAGAAAAAAGAAAAATACAGCCAGCCACAAATTAAAGAATAATTACATATAAAAGATACAAAATATAAAGGATGTGCCATTATCATGTTTAGTTATTTAATGGGATGTGGAAGATGTGGAAGTTTCCCTGTTTCTACCTTTATCGAATCTAACATGTGCTGCTTATATCAGAAACACACATATTGAGTCAGTCTATACATACAGATTTATTTTATTATTAAAAAATGTTTCTTGACACCCCCAAAGGTGCTTACATAGACACCCAGCACCCAGTACTAACCAATAAAAAAACTGCATTTTGCATGTGTTTTTTACCCCTATAGTAACCTTCAAGCCAACAGCAGCATTGCCTGAGCTGCTTCCTTGCTTCATTGTGGTGGCCACAAAAGACTACACATCCCATGATGCTTTTGCTGCAGAGACTGAATCCCAATATTTTGCCACAATGTTGTAGTTGCCTCTGATTTGCCACAACAAATTATGAATTTTATGCTAATTTAGCTTGGATTTTTAGAGTCAACTGCCAGAAAACTGAACAAAATTTGCAAACCTGGGTAAGTTTATTAATGTTTATTTTGGGATCTTTTTTCATGCAAAAATTCATACATTTCATACTTTTGATGCATTCATAATCCATGAAACGTCTATATACCCTTAAAATACCATATTAAAAATGACCACATTGGTTCTTTGAAACGTATAGCTCCTCTTAAATTGCAGCTGTCCCTTAAATAACCCCCTATATGTGATCAGACCCTACTAAATAACCTAGGTGTGGTCAGTCAGTCTAAGTGACATGGCACTGACACTCACGAGACATTCACTGTATCTGGCGGCACTGCTGATTGCTAGTTCTCTCTTCTGAATGCCATCACCCTTCTAGAAAATCTCACTCAAAAAAGCCTTTAGCAGCCAACAATGTCAAGTGGAGACTGTCACTTCTACTAAATAAAATGTGATCAGACATGACATGCCATATCCTCTTGAACATCTGGTAATTAAATTGCCACTGTCATAGATAGTGAAACCGCAGGGAGACTGTCTGCCCGGAGTAGGCTTCATGCTGACAGTGCACCCAAAATATAGTCACGCGCCCCCCCTCATTAGACAGGATGGCTGTCAAAAGCTCGTCTGCCACCTCTCCCCTGAAATAACATAAAAAGTAATAAAAAATAGAAATCTGCTGTAATGGTAAATAGACAATAAATTGAGACAATTGAGTGGATCAAATTATTATGATTATCAAGTTCAACCTTTTTAGATCTCCTCTGATCCTTATAATACGCAGATGAATTGTTAATTGGTCCAGAGGACAGCAAACAGGGAAAAAAAAACATTGAAACATTTACAAATGTCAAAAGGGGAAAAAATAAAATTCCTTTCTAACTTCGATACTGGCAATCGGATTCCTCCCTGGATCAATACTCCCTCTCTCTAGTTATCCAGGATAACCCTGAATGCCCTTTTTATTCAAAAATATATCCAATCCCTTTTTAAAGTTATCTATTGAATCCGCTGTCACCACCTCCTCTGGTAGAGAATTCCACAGATTAACCACCGTTACTGTGAAGAACCCTTTTCTTTCTTTAAGGTGAAATCCTTTTACTTCTAACCTCAAAGGATGTCCTCTTGTCATTTGAAAACCTAACATAACTTGTATAGCAAATTGATACAAATGGTGCAAAATTTTGGTTCCTATCGAATCACAAAAGCCACTGACCTAACCCACCAAAGGTCTATCCATTTTCTTTTCTTTTTTTTTTTAGATTTGTATACACAAAACAAAACAGACAAGACTATGCCTGATAATTTAAACAAAAGTATAGTACATTATTATACAATAACAACAAAAAAGACAAATATAACCTCATTCACACCACATTCATAACCTACACTAATACCCAGATGAGGGTCAAAAGAATCTCATCTAAACTTGATTTATTTAAGCATTTAAGGTTCTATGATTGAGTCCCAAACCGACCATTTAAGTTTGTGTCGATTAATACTTTTGCCGGATTCATACAGGTTTTCTAAATCTCTGATATAGTTAATTTTTTGATAAATTTCAACCCAACTAGGAGGGTTGGGTTGTTTCCATCTGCTAATAATGTCAGATTTGACTGTGGAACAAATCTGAACAATTAACGCAAGTTCTCTGGTTTTAAGAGCGTCAGAGAAAATATGAAATAGAAAACCCTGTGGGGTAAAACATAATATTTTTTAATGTCACTGAAATAAATTCAAAGCACTCAACCCATAAAGGGACATTCCCACCAAATGTGGCATTGATTGCCAATACCCCACAATTTCTCAAACAAAGTTTATCTTTGATGTCGTGGGAGATTTGGTATACTTTAAGAGGAACTATATACCATCTATTTAAGGTCTTAATTATACCTCCCTTTGGGAAGCATTTTTGATAAATTTATTAGTAGCTCTGAAAGCTTTTTCCCAGCAACTTAGGGAAATTGAAGTGGCAAAATCTTGCTCCCACAACATCAAAGAGGCAGATTTAGTTTTCTCAATATTAGATCGTATAATATGAAAACATTTCGAAATTAGGTGGGAAAAGTCAATTTTTTGAACAAGAAGATCGACTGAAGTCAACTGCTTGCCAAAAACTTTATTAGTTATATGCTTATCTGCCCATACTTTTAATTGTTCATATGTTAACCAACAAAAATTTGAAATACCAAGTTTTTCTTTAAGTTGAGAAAAGGGGAGAAGTTTTCTATCAAGAAAAAAATCACCAAGTATCTGAGACGAATTAATTAAAAGGTTAGAGTTTGTAATAGTTTGTTTGAATTAGTTTAATAATACTAGAAATTGGAGTTAATAAACTAGGAAAGGGAATATATGACTGCTTTTTATTAGTATGTTGCCAAAAATATAAATTTGACTTGACTTTAACTGAACCTTTCATTAAATATTTGGCAGGGAATTTTTCAAAGAAAAGCAAAGACTTTAGATCACAATTCATGATAAGTGAGTTCTCAATTTGTTGCCATGGATATTTATTGTTATGATCCAACCATTTCAAAACTTGTGATAATCTAATAGCTTCATAGTAAGATTTAATTACTGGATAGCCAGTACCGTCATTACAAAAATGTTTGACCATAATTGATCTGTTTAGCCTTGTATGTTTACCAGAATGTATAAATTTATATAGGATAAAGGATTGAGAACGTGTAAGAACCTTTCCCAAAATATAAAGCAGACCCTAAAAAAAATCACTATCCAGAGCTTCATATTTTTACAGGATTTGTTCAAGGTTGCCAAAAATCTTTTGAAGAATCTGACTTGTAGAACTCATGTCACACAAAATGGAACCCTAGGGTAGCATTGAATGTAGTTTGGGGAAGACTGTTCTATACAATTATCTTCATGTGATATGGAACTTACTTAAAAAAGAATGCCTTAAATGTTAAGGAATGTACTGTAAATGCCGCTTGGCATTGTAAGTATCCGTTACAGCCAATCAGACTTTAAAGGGAGTTAATGATTACTCCATAGAGCTCCATAACTCTGCTGGTGCAGTACCATCACATACTATAATTAGAGTCTCTCAGAAAGAAATCGTAGCCTCCAGTCGTTGCAAATGCCATATATAAAGGGATTATACATTCAATTATTTAAACTTTGTAGATTTCAGCTGTACCGATTAAAGGGACATGTAATGTATCCATACTGCTCTATAGCGTCACGTAGATCACTGAAAATCAAGTGAAACCTTTTGCATTTTTAAAATTGCTGCATATTTCACTGATTTGAGGTTTATGTAAACCAGTTATTTCTCAGACACTTTTCCCTAACAGTTGTGTGGAGCTTCTTAGACTCTCAGGTTCTGAAAAGACCAAATATCATGAGCACACTCAATTGGCAATACATTATATTTGCTGCAGCCAAACATGTCTGCTTATTCCTTTAGGTTCTTTAGACATTTTAACTCCCAAACTAAAAAAATGTAAATGTATTATTGCAGTAAAGAGAATATATAAACATTTTTGGAAAGATTGGGTGGGTGTTAAATCATTGGACCATTTGTAATTTTACATCTGTCTCCTTCTGCACATAGTCTGAAGTAGGCAGCTGGCATCAATATTTGCAAGCTGTATCCTGAAAAAGGCTAATCATACCTAGCACATGTGCAACCTTCACCTAAGATTCATGGATGGCATCAAGGTCTAGTAGAGGCATCACAATTTATTTGTGTCTGATTAAAAACTAGAAAAATGACATTTTATGTTTTTAGTGAGACTCACAATCTAATTCCAGTGTTGGTGAATAGCTATAACAGTGGTAAATAATTTGTCACTTTCCAAAAGTATGTGTTCCTCTTTGGCTCAGACGCATGCTTGAGTTCCACATTGTATAGATTATGAGTTTTTTTTTACAATGTGATGAAATACAGATAGATTCAGCTACCAGTTTAAAAATGGGGAAACCAATTAGAGGAGTTGCTATCTAAATTTCCAATATTACAATTGTATTATTGATGCAGTCTGTAGTGGACTATTGTGCATTATGGTGAGTATAAATATGTAATAATGGAATGGTTATTTCTACCTTTATTTACACATTTCAATATAGCTATTACTGATGGCAACAATCTATAATAGAGCTGCGTATGTTGGAGGAGAAGGCAAAGCATCTGAGTTAAGAAATCCAATCCTTATATCAAACTCCTAGTATAGGAACTCAGGGAGACAGGAAAAAAGGAGGTACAGACAGGGGCAAAGTCATGGCCAGTCAGTAATCAAAAGAGTAATCCAATACAGTCCAAAAATCAGAAATACAGAGATCAAGGTATTCAAAATGTCAGGATAAAGCACAGAATATCCAACAAAATTATATGCCAAGGTGTAGCTCTAGAGCAGAACAACTGAGCACCGATGCTCAGTTTACATAGCTCTAAATAGCATGTGTTGGCATAAAACATACACTGCTACATAGAATGCAATACAACCTCCATATTATTTACAGCCAAAAAGCATTAGCATCAAAATAGAAATTATAAATATTGACGATTGTGTGTAAAAGAAGATAATGTACATGCTCTATATACTTAACCTATTTTTCCAAGCTTGGAAACTTGGCAAACCCTAAGATACAGTGGTATATTCTAAAGATCAAGATCAAAGAGGAATGCCTTTAGTATAATGCACCTCTTGCATGTATTTTGCATAAAAGTTGTTGTATATGTAGCAAAATGAAAAAATCAATATGGAAGCAGGGTATAGGTCAATTAATATAGTATAGGATGTGTTATAGAGGACACAAGAATGATATGCTATTAGAAAATAAGGACACAAGTGTAGGTCCATACACTGAAGATCAAGATCAAAGATCAAGAGGCAACTCTGAAATGTATTGAAAGATTGGAGATTAAACCTTAGGCAATATATATATATATATAAGAAATAAAAACGTCTAGCACTTTCATGTCAATGAATATTGATCTCACTCCCCCTTTTCCCCGCTACAGCGTTCTCAGTTATTGTCCTGTTTGACGTCCAGACTCCTTGAATATAGGATTAGATAACATTGATGTCACAGAATATTTTCTGACTTGTAAGAATCTTGCCTGAGAACGTCTTTTTGTAGTTCCAGAAGTACTTGGTGTTCTATAGGCTGGGTCATATTGTGAGTCATTAGTAGGGAATAAAAAATGTTCCTAAGCACATTGCATTATATAAAGATTCAAATACCATGTTCTAGTAATTAACTGAATGTAAAGTCTGAATTGTACCTGATATGGAAAATATAGTAAAATGTGACAGTTAACCCTTTCACTGTCAGAGAAGCCAGTAAATACAACTTTTCACTGTGATGATGTTTTGTGGGAAAACTGACACTTAGATCTCCTCTCTTCTTTTACAACTGCTCAGTTTTTTGTTTTTGTTTGAAATAAATCTGTTTTAAACCAGGGTTATCCAACTCTAGTTGGAGTATCAGTATTACACCAGATTTGCATCAACATTGCATTGATAAATTATATGACTTATCTAAAAATCTTAGTGCAATGTTTAGATAAAAGGCGGCTGCGGCAAAGATCTTTCCCATACTCATGTTCCTGTCCAACATTTCTCTTGTACATTATATAGGCGATGGTTAGGTTATCTTTGAGGGAGTTTCTTTATCCCAAACATCAGCATTTTATCTAAAATATGCTGATCACTGATATTTTCCGTTTATAAATGGCCTTATTGCTCTTTCATCATATAGCTTGGTATCATATTATATTCTTAGACATTATTTAGCAAATCCTATATATGCTCTGTGCTTATAAAGAGCCCTATTCAATTGGCTGAATCACAATTTAATAAGGCTGTTAAGCTGGTAGCTAAATCCATTCTGTATTTCATCACATTGTAAAATAACATTATTTTCTGCAAAATTATATATTAGTTTTAGCCCCTATCTCTGCTACCCATATCTGCAAGTCACCGATACCACTATTACCACTATTACCTATTAAATAACGTAAATTAATATATGTTAGGGAAGAGAGACACTTGAGAGGTATTTGTAAGAAAAGTTTTAAGTGTGTCAATACATTGTTTTGTTGTATATTAGTTGCTCAGTTGTGTCCTACTCTCCTTGACCTTACAGGCTGTAGCACACCAGGCACATAGGACAGCCACTGCCCCTCTGAGCTCCTTCAAGCTCATGTTCATTTCTTAAATGACCTCATCTATCCATCTACGCCTATGTCATCCTCTTCTTCGTGTGCCTTCAATTTTTTCCAGCATCACAGTCTTCTCTATGGAATCGTGCCTTCTCATGATATGGTCAAAATATTTGCACTTCAACCTCATGATCAAACCTTCCAGTGAACAGTTTGGCTTGATTTCCTCTAGTATGGATTGACTGGATCTTCTTGCAGTTCAAAGATCTCTAAGCAGTTTTCTACAACACCACAATTCAAAGGTGTCAATTCTATGGTACTCTGACTTCTTTATGGTCCAGCTCTCACACAATAAATTGTTACTTTAACTTTAATAAACTGTTTGCACACATTCTCTAGTTCCCATCAGCCATAAAAAAATGCAAGTAGGAGAATTGATATACACTCATTCATTCTGTTTTAGTATATTGAACCAACAAGTTATTCTTAAAAAGACTAGAGATAAGTGACCAGTTACCACAAGTATCTAAATAAATATATCACACATTACAGTTTGTAATTGAGAGTTGTTGTCACACAATGTTAAAAGTTGCGTGCGCATTGCTCCAGGGCTGGGGGCGCGTGCACACGAGAGGGCGCGCAGGCGAGAGGGAAGGTGCATGAGATGCGCGTGCACAAGCGGTCACACATGCACAAACAGGAGCGAGGTGAGAGACACAGAGGAGGGGGGGAGACACAGTGGAGGGGGAAGAGACACAAGGGAGGGAGAGGAGGGGGAAGAGAGACACACAGGGAGAGGCACAGGGGAGGGAGAGGAGGGGGGAAGAGACACAGGGGAGGGAGGAAGGGGGAAGAGACAGGGAGGGAGGAGGGGGGAAGAGACACAGGGGAGGGAGACGGGGGAAGAGACACAGGGGAGAGAGAGACACAGGGGAGGGAGGAAGGGGGGAAAGACACAGGGGAAGGCGATGGGAGAGGGAGAGGGGGGAAAGAGACCCAGGGGAGGGAGAGGAAGTAGAGGGGGGAGAGGCTCGCAATAAAAGCCTCCCGTAAAGTAGAGGGGGGCAGATAGAGGGGGGGGGGGAGAGGCTTGCAATGAATGCCTATGGTGCTCATTGTGAGGCCCATGATGAGCAACGAAGATGCTCATCGCGAGGCCAGTAAAGTAGAGGGGGGAGAGGCTCACAATGAGCGCGAAAGTGCTCTTCGCAAGGCCGGCAGGATAGGGGGGGAGAGGCTCGCAATGTGGGGCAAACACCATTGCCAGGCTTCAAATTGTATTGCTGTCATAGTTCACTCAATGAACTGTAGCTCCCCAGTGCGGGCAGCACTCATGTAGGCCCAGACTATGACACTCCCACCACCAAAAGTATACATCTATACTGAGGAAAAGTAGTTGAAATAATCCCTAAATTACAGATAAACTGATAAGGCACAAAGAGCACAAAAACAGACATATGTGTATATATATTTGGTCTGGGCCAGCATGAGTGCTGCCGGCACTGGGGAGCTACAGTTCATTGAGGGAACCTTGAATGCCAACATGTACTGTGACATACTGAAGCAGAGCATGGTCCCATCCCTTCGGAAGACTGGGCCGTAGGGCAATATAGTATTCCAATATAACGACCCCAAACACACCTCTAAGACGACCACTGCCTTGCTAAAGAAGCTGAAGGGAAAGGTGATGGACTGGCCAAGCATGTCTCCAGACCTAAACCCTATTGAGCATCTGTGGAGCATCCTCAAACGGAAGGTGGGGGAGCGCAAGGTCTATAACATCCACCAGCTCTGCGATGTCATCATGGAGGAGTGGAAGAGGACTCCAGTGGCAACCTGTGAAGCTCTGGTGAACTCCATGCCCATGAGGGTTAAAGCAGTGCTGGAAAATAATGGTGGCCACACAAAATATTGACACTTTGGGCCCAATTTGGACATTTACTCACTTTTGTTGCCAACGGTTTAGATTAGTTATTTTGAGAGGACAGCAAATTTACACGGTTATACAGGCTGTACACTTTACAGAGTAGTGTCATTTCACATGAAAAGATATAATAAAATGTTTACAAAAATGTGAGAGGCGTACTCACTTTTGTGAGATACTGTATATATACATATACTTTATACATTACAAGTTTTATTATGAATACTTGCTAACAGCTCCTCACATAAAAATATGTCATAACATATATAGTTATATATAGACATGTGGCCTTTCTTATATAGCTTTGTGAAGATTGATTTTTTGCCTATTTTATCACTTTCCAAGAAAATTAAATGTTTAATGGACAAATCAATCATTTGCAGCCATTTATGTACAGCAATCCTGTGTTTGTTGTAAGTGTTTTCACTGCAAAAAGTAATCTATTTCCTGTATCTGTTTACCCAATAATGTGCACAATGTATATTGGTTTTTCTGAACACAGAAAATTATATCTTGCAACACTCAGTACAAAATACAAATTCTATTTATGAATCCTAGACTAAACCTGCATATTCCATCAATACAAGAAGAGCACATTTTGCATCTGAGCCAATCATATCAAAAGGCTCAGAATGGAAACATGTACGTGACCCAATATTATAATATTTCTGCAGTGCCATATCTACAATATGATCCTTTGAAGAACTGCAATTAATAATGGATGATTATGTTTAGAAAGTAAAAAACAAAAATACTTCAATTTTTTTTATTACTATATATTATTTATGTGGGTGGAATTGCTAGTTGTGTTTTATATTTATCTGCATCTACAAGTGGGAGATGATGTTGAACACAGTGAAGCATTCAGCTGCTTTAGTTTAGATGTGACTATCCAGTGATTTTAATTTAATTAATGGAAATCTACAATGTATATGTGCTGAGAAAACAATAAAGCAGCTCAAAACAAGCAATAGTAGTCCATGTAAAGAATAATTGCATATTGTTATTTTAGTTTAGCCTTGAAGTCCCTCCCACAGAAATCTGCATAAATAATAGGTCTGGAGTCTGTAACTGTTACACATTCTATTATAGATTTACACAGTCTTCCGGAGCAGAGTGTGGTGGTGTAGTGGTAAGTCTTCTTCATTGGTACGTCATAGGTTCAATTCCCCTGCCTCGTTTTTTTTTTTTACAAATGTACTGTTAATAAATACATTATTCAACTTAAAAGAAAAAAGTTGAAGGCATTGGATTAAAACCAATGACTTACAAATGAAAACAATATTTAACACAACAGCAACACACTGTTTTAAACGAATGATTTGATATCTATCTGTCTATCAATCTATATTGAATAATTATGTTAATTATTTTTTTTTAATTATATATATATAAATATATATATACTTTATCATTAAATAACAAGTTCACATAATAAAATATTTATTTTAAAATCAACACAAAAAGAACATATGCTTTATTACATAACATAAAACACATATGTCTAATTTTTAAACAATGAAATATATAGTCCGTATGAGGATTTGAACCTAAAACCTTCACCACCACAGACTGCAGCTTCACCTACATGCTAACTGTTCTGTTGTAAAACTGACTGCTAGATTATAACCAAGTAGTTACAAATAACTAAACCACTGCCTGATTCAGTCACTACACCTGATTAAAATCTATGTTTACTATAGCCCATGTGATAAAGAGCTAACTAGTCATTCAAGCGACACACTGAAATAGCCTCACTTCTGTTGCCCATAATGCCATGAATTCACCATCAATTTTAAAAAGGAAAACACTGTTCTCACTTGCTTTTTACCCTCTATCTAATGGTGCAGAGCACATATGGCGACTTTTGTGGTCCCTACATGTTCTAAGTCCTTTTCAAATAATTACTTTTATCCACATATAAGTCTGGTAATTCAATACAGTATAATTACATGTAGGAGCTATTGTGTCCCTCTAAAAGTCGCTCTTAGACTCCTCAGATTTAGCTAAAACAAAGAAACTGTATACACTTATATACATATTTACATTTGTTAAACTGTGCAATGTCATATGAAAGTACGGTATTCAGAGACTAATCTTCTTTAAATAAAATAGTTCATGTACCATTTGTATCTTACCTTATACACAAATCCTTCAGGACAAGCATGGTCATATTTGTACACCTTGTAGACTACCAGGAACACGACGCAAGCCAGGAATGCCAGAGCGAATAGGACGAGAACTGTTACCTGTGGAAAGAAAGCAAAACAAGCCTGATACAATATATCAACCTTTCTAGGTCAAGAATAAACAAAAACTAACATTTGTCTAAAAAAACATCTCACATGATCCATGAAATGTCAACACAGTTCAAGGAGATTATAATCATTACTGACTTCAACTTTGCTTCTCTCAAAATCATGTAGCATTCTTTGCTTATAGTCAATTTTTACATCACCCTTTCTTAAAAGGACATTGCAAACATTTGTTTTCTTTTTCTCAATAACATATGCTGAACCTGTGCATTTAAGACAAAGATTTATAGCATTTTTTTCCCTAAAGTTCTTTAACTTAGATTGCCCGCCTGGTCCAGGGCACAAGAATAAGGACCAGGTTGTTAATGATCATTGGCATAGGTAAGTATCTTTAATTATTTATTTTACAGGTTTAAATTCTTTATTATTTTATTCTACTTTTTCTTTAAATTGTATTTTTTTTTATTGGTAATTCTTTTTTATTTTGGGTAATATTTTTTTATTGTTTGATAATGTTCGTTTTTTTGTGTGCAATTTAGTGGCTTGTATAGTTTATTGGGGGGTTCATTTTTATGATATAGTGTGCTGCTTAGACTCCCATGGCACTTCATGTTAACTTAGGTTAGGTTACCATTGGGATCTTTATAGAACCCCATGGTAGGTAGGCTGGTTAATCGATGTACCACAGGTGTCTATACATATAGGGGGTTAACATTTAATGGTATGGGGTTAGTTATTGGCCTCATCAGGGGGTTAATATTCAAATACAGCTGAAGTAGTTTCAGAACCTCCACGGCAAGTATTAACATAAGGACCCGTGCTGCATGGGTTTAACATTTAAGTTGCCATAGGGGTCCCAATGGACCCCCATGGTTATGTAGATGGGGTTGATTGGGGTAGGCGGATAGGTTTGAGCGGGGAAGGGGGAGATCAGAAATGAGCAGGGAGGGGGAAATCATACAAATGTCTTTGCAAGTGCTCTGAAGTACTCACATTATTAATAGGAAAAATCTGCAATTTTAGGAGTTGCGAATGCCAAGTAATTTTGAGTGATTTCAAATAGAATAGCTTTTTGGAGCTCAAGAATCTCGTAATATTCCTGATGTGGGAAAATCAGTGGGAAAGCTTGCTATATGTTGTGTCTCTGGCTTGCTGTAGTCATCAGGGTAGCCCTCTTGCAATCAGGGCGTAATATAATCGCTAGGGAAAGTTACTTGGCACTTTGACGGTGTAACTTTTGGACATACTGCTAGAATAGGGCTCATACACTAGATAATGGACAAAACAAGGGAGTTCCAGAAAGAAAAAAAACATTTGCTTCTGACTCATTTACTGCACTAAATTAATTGAAAATGTGAATCATAACAAACTTTGGCAAGTTCGTAAAGAACTAGGGATACTATTTGCCTCCTGAGGAATCTGTAAAAGGACCATGAGGCAACCAAATATGGAACAACTGACTGGTTCAAGATTAGGAAAGGAGTGCACATAAGCTTTATGTTATCACCCAATCTATTTAACTTATTTACATAATAGATCGTGAAAAATGCTTGGCTAGAAGAATGAAAAGCTGGAATTAGAAATGATGGGAAAAATATCAACAACATCAGGTAAGTGGAGGGTACCATCTGATGGCTGAAAATGAGGAAGAGTTAAGGATGCTGTTGATGACTGTAGAAGGAGAAAGCATAAAAGCTGGTTTGCTGCTTAACTTCAAATGTTGTCAACCAACCCTATTAATGCTTGGCAAATAGATGGTTGAATGTGGAGGCAGTGACAGATTTTATTTTCCTATGCTAAAAATGCCTGAGGATAGTGACTGCAGCCAGGAAATGAAAAGATGTTTATGTCTTGGGAGGAAAGCTAAGTTATTCACAGCAAAGACATCACATTGCCAACAAAGGTCAATATAGTCTGAGCTATGCACTTTCAGTAATAACATACATCTTACAGAGCTGGACCATAAAGAAGGCTTATTTCCAGGGTATAGATGCTTTTGAATTGTGGCGCTGGAAGAAACTATCGAGAGGTCCATGGACAGCAAGAAGATTAAACCAATCCATACTTAAGGAAATAAAGCCAGACTTCACTGGAATTATTGATAGCAAAGCTAACACTTTGACCACATAATAAGAAGACAAAATTTCCTAGACAAGACTATGATACAAGGAAAGATGGAAGACAAAAAGAAGAGAGAACAACAAAGGAGAAAATGAATAGACCATATTGAGGAAGAAATGAACATGAAGTGGCAAGAGCTCAGAGAAGCAGACAGAACTAGCTTGCTAATGTTCATGAGGTCACCAAGAGTCAATCCCAACTTAACAACAGCAAGGAAGATGTCTTTAAATCTAATGTGAAGAGAAAACTATGAAATCTATGCAATGAGATAGGTAACTGAGCAAAGTAGAAGTGAACTGAAGCCTTTTCAATCTCTTGGTATTCAAACATGTATAATCATATAGTAAAAGGCACTGTGGTTTGGACCAGTCTTGAAGCTTCTCAGGTGATATTAAAAACAAACTTCTGTACAATTCAATATTACCAAAGTCTTTAGGTAATATTTTGATGTAGTTGGCAGCTGGTAGCTGCAGCTCTCAGTTCCCACTGTGCTTCCAGATTAGGCAGCATTGCAACATGGTATTAGCATTGACATTACCATGGAGACATAATAGTAGTGTGACTTTGACAATGTTTCTAAGCGTTTCACTATTATAGTGCTTCGTCTGGAGCAGTGATGGGCAGCCTATGAGTGCTACAACAGTCCAGGATTTAAATGTTTCTTTGTTCTATTTTTCTCTGTTTCAACAAACTTGAGTTACATCAGTGGTCTGCAGTGTTTGCTAGATAAGACTCAAGAAGAAGCCCTATGATGAGTGAATCTGGAAGGACTAAGGATTATTTAAGAAGTACTGTAAATTTGCTTTGGATTATAGATTGTTTTTAGTATAATCTGATTCTGCCATGAAGAATAAATGGTTTTCCAGACATGTAGCTCTCCTTTCTCCTAACAAAAAGTGTTTCTTTAATGGAGACTATTCCTTAAAAGGTCACATTATTAATAGACTACATCTGGCCCATTATCTGTAATATTTATATAAACTATACATTCATACGTGTATTTTAATGAGGACACACAAATATGCAAGTATTTTGATACTGCAAGGGGAATAACCCAAATGATTTGTGATTAAAAGATATTAGAGTAGTGGAAAATGTTAAAAATTTAAACGGCATAAAATTGTTAAATCTTTAATTAGAAAATAATTACAGAATTAATGATGCTTTACTGATAATATGAGTGCTTTTCATCTGCTGGTGCGCTTGTGGCCTCAAAATCACTGTGTCAAATGCACCCTTGGAGAATTATTTCTGGTGTTCTAAGCCCAGGGGGTTAGTTCAGGAAGGTGTATTGTAGATCAAGTACTCACATCATGGAGCTCTACTGGGAGTCAGAGTCAGTAGATCAAACATTTACCACGAGGAAGAATGGCGCACATTGGGGATTTGGCTGCCTTATTATAAGCAAGAAACACACGTTTGGGAATGTCAGGAAGGTACGGAGCAAAATAAACCACCTGGATGAGTGTATAGCCCAGTATGCTCATTAACATAAAGGAACAACTGCAGTCTTGTACTTACATTGTGTTCTTTTGTGCACCTACAATAATAATGGGAAAAATCTTATAATAAAATAGAAAAAATAAACAATATCTAAATTTTTTGTTAGTCTACCTGCCTGGTCAAGGTGCAGGGACTTAGTATTTTATAAAAGGCTATAGCTACTTTCACTAAAATCTTACAGAAAGGGCATGTCCGACTCTCCGTGACCTCATGGACCACAACACACCATGTTGATCCACTTGGTATTCATGCGATACTGGAGTGGGTTGCCAGATGCTTCTCCAGTGGGTCACAGCATACAGCACCTAGTGATCTTAGGTGATCTCCCATCCAAGTATTGAACCAGGCCCAACCGTGCTTGGCTTCAGGGTGAGGTGACCTCTTGGTTCCCTGACTGGAATCGAAACAGGTCGCAGTGATGAAAGCACAAATCCTAACCACTGGACCACCAGGGAACACATGCCTCTACTGGTCCCTTAATGCATCCATACTACTTTGGTAAATGTTGTGTGTGTAAGAGGGGTGTTTACATTTCAGAAGGGGTAAAGCTTGCAATTATTGTTTCACGCTGCCTACTTTTAAGCATGTTAGGATGTAGGGATAGGTCTCAAATTATAAATCAGTTATTTAACAAATGCACCTCCCTATTTCCTCCTACCCTACCACTCCCTCCATTAATTGATATAGATAAGCAGCCCAGATAGTAATAAACCAGGCAAGATGGAACATTTTACATATAACAAAATCTTCAAGTTATTAATTTCTCTGAAATTTCTATTTTTTTACAATTAGAGCTTAATATTATTAGATTGTTACCTACTTCACAATCATATACAGTCCTGATATTGCAGGTGTTCTTGCAGGTGTGCTCCCCTATGGCATGTAGTGTATCATAAACCAGTTAGGTCTGTCACTGAAAGGGTCATCTTACAAAAATCAAATGCCTAATAAGGCCCCTGTAGTGTTAATAATCCATTACTGACTATACCTGAGAGATGTAATTAGGTGAGATTCAGCTGTCTAATTATAGGTTTTAAATCCATGACTCATATAATGCTTCTGGATCACAATGTTTCTCTTCTGTAAGGTTTGCAGCTGGAACACTGGTACAGAACCCACTGTGCTTCATTAACACCAGCAAATATTAACAATAGGGCACTACAAAGAGGGTCTATATATAGACTAAAAAAGGTGGATTGAGAGTCCTGTCTAGAAGTGAAAATTCTGTAGTTTCTTTAACTGACGGAGACAATGAATTCAAATTTTAATTGTATTGATAATTTTGGGTTTAACAGTAAAAAACAGATATTCTGTCATTAAAGGGACATGGGAGGTTTCTGGATTTCACTAGGAATATAACATACCTATGGGTCTCTTTACTTTTATTTAATTTATTAAGAAGTGCTTATAAACTGTTTATTCTGCCTAAACAATTTGGAGCTATTTGTTAGATATTAGGCAGAAAAAGAGAGTTATTTTAAGCAATTCTTTATCAAATAAAGTACAGAAAAGTTAAGATATATATATATATATATATATATATATATATATATATATATATATATATATATATATATTATATTTCTAGTATTCCACATGGGATGTACATCATCTAGTGCTGTGTTATATGAGTTATCAAGCTTACTACATATCTAGATTTCCATGCAATGATGCAATAAGACATGAAACATACAGTACAAAGCCCCTAAAACTACACTTTCTTGACTTATATTGCATTACATAAAATACTGGATTGAGTTAGAAAGTAATCATGTAATCACATATCTGCTTGTATCAACCAAAAATATGTGAAATTTCCCATGTGGCCTAGAATATTTTTTGATGACAAAATTAAAGATGAAAATTATTTCAAAGTTTATATATAAGACTAGTCTTTTGCCCGTCATAAATAACAGGATAATATATATATATTTTCCCACCCTGTGTCTCTTCCCTCCCCCTTTCCCCTCCTCTGTCTCTTTCCTCTTCCTCTCTCTTCCCTGTGTCTCTTTCCCTCATATCTCTTCCCCCTGTCCCATGTGTCTCCCTTTATCTCTGCGCCCTCATCCTGTGTCTCTTTGCCCCCATTCCCCTGTGTCTCTCTGCCCCCTCCTCCTTCTCCTGTGCCCCCTCCCCTGTCTCTTTGCCCCCTTCCCTGTGTCTCTTTGCCCTCCCTCCCCTGTGACTCTTCTCCTCCCCGCACCTCCCAAATCCGCGGCTAAAGCTGCGCGTACTGCATTTTTAGTGTGTTCGCTCCATATTATATTATAGATTTCAAAAATATGTTTACCATTATTATGGAAGGTTTAGACCAGTGTTTCCCAAACTGTTCTGTGGAACCCTGGGATTCCATTTTGTTTGATTACAAGAAAATTATCCCAGGTTTCTTAGTGTGAGATGAAACCAAGGACCTCAAAATCCTAGAACCATGCCACTTTCCCAGGACCATTATGAGGTTCAAACTGGTCACGGTATCAGCTATATATGAATATCTCTACAGCCTATCAAACCTAGAACCATAATAAAATTAAACTAAACTAAACAACAGTTGACATATAAAGGTTTGTCTTTCATATGAATGCGTGTAGACATTCAGCTATGGTTATCTGGCTGACAATACATGACTTGTACCATATGGTGTTATTGATCTCAAGCACCAGACTTGAGGCCACATGCACAGAGAACATCTGAATCACACTGTAGACGCTCTGTTAGAAGAGACTGGCAAAGGACCAATGTATTTCAATAAACACTACACATATTTGTGAAGTATGTAACAAACTAACATTAGTAGCTAAAACTAGAAGATTTCAAGACACTGTTTCATATAGAAGATTCCATCTTGTACAGTTCCATCACTTCCTGACAGCCGGAGCTTAAAAGTTGTACGTAATATATGAATAAACCAGTTGGGGGGAGAGGTGATGGGGATTTGTTATATAATTGGATATTATGGCTTGTTGCTTTTTCCCTTATCATGCTCACCTTCACCAAAATATTGTGGATGCCTCCAAGGAGCAGACGAGGCCTAATCATTTTTTTTTCTAAATTACAATTTTGTTACTTTTTACCGTGTCTAATTAATTGTTGATCTGTGTTTCTTTAACTTCATAAAATAGGGAAAGAGATTTCCACAAGACTATCTGCACTATTCAATATTTGTAGACAATAATATGTATTCTGATATTTAGCAGACTAGTGAATTGTCCTTTATGACTTAAAGGGCCACTGAACTCACTGTAAGTGCTCTTCATAGATTAAAAGAGCACAAAGATAGGTTAAAATGATCTATTCTCTTTAATTACACTAATAACAGCTACAAAACTAATGTTTTATATTTAGGTTTACACACAGTCTTTTGTGCCCACTGGCTGTTGCATGAGCAACCTGTGCTGTGTGAGGCTCTATGGGGGAAGGCTGTGATTGATAGCACAGCTTTCTCATGGACTCAGGTTAGACTGCACTGACCAATTAACCCATGGCTTTTCTGTTTTCAGTGAGTCCAGTATTCCATGTCTGCACAGGTAGAATTACATTTTTGTTTGTTGAGATCACTGCATGGAGCACAGAGCACTAACCCCATGCACTTGTCTGCGTTGCTCAAATTGAAAATATATTGCTCAAATTGCTCAAAACTGTGGGGGGGGGGGGGGGGGGGCAACCCTGAAATCTGGTTGCAGTAATGAAGCAGAAGTGGAGCAGTCTGTGGGCAATCTGTTACACAAATAAACACAGATTTGATTTTATTTTATTTCTCAGTGAAAAATGCACATATTTCAAAAATTCAAAAAGTATTTTTAACATACATTTAGGAGATCTTTACAGTGATGTGGTCCAAATTGTGCTGAATTAAGTGGCCATTTAACTTTTTGAATCTGGTCAAGCTTACTATTACTTTTTGGTGAAAATTCACAGACACATTCAAACATGAAAAATATTTTATGAGACCTTACTGTAACCTAGTATAGGATGCTGGTATTTTGCAGACCATATGGCTCATCAGATAGAACTGTCTTCAAGGCACTGAAAAAGCTACATTCATTTTCTTTGTTTGCTTTATATTTCCTTTATGACACCATTTTTTCTCTGCCTCCATATATATATACTCAGATTTTTTGCTATAGGTACATTTACAAACAGTGGACCATTCCACATGTGTATGTTAAGCCATACGTCTAAATATTTACCATGATGCACCTCCTAATTACAGGAACTCTTTGTCTCTGTTAGCAAAATATCCTTCAGGTCTCGTGGAAACAACAAACAGCAGCAACCATGATGATTCACAATTAATAAGGACCCAGGAGGTAGCACCAGACAACACCCCTTTTAATTACCATATTTATGAAGTGGCATCAAATATTCATAGTCTTCTCACAGCTGGGAGTGGCGTCTACGCCAATGAGGGCGGTTGGAGATAATCTGAGATCGATTTTGTTCTATTTCTAAAATTCAGTTTTGTCGATTACAGGTTCCCATGCTAATGTATTTCCATTTAAAACATAATGGCATCTTAAATAGTGTAGTGAATAGAACAGGAATGTAGGGAAAAAAATAGATGCAGAATCTTACGAAACCCTTCGGTGATGCAGTGGTATCCTAGCAGCACATCTTAGCAACACAGTGGGGCTTGTTGAAATCCCACAGTGACAAGCAAAAGAAAATGAAGCGTTCTAAGGAAATATTTTCCTTAATACGGCTTTAGATACAGATCAGGAAATACTGTATTATATCTTCATTCCCTCTGCTGATTCCAAAATAATGGGTACAAAATAAAATGACAAAATATCAATGAAATATTGAAAAACATACATAATATAGAATGTAATATTTACAGATAATGCTTACTGGAAACTCTGACCTATGCTGGTAAAAAATAGTTCTCTTAAGAATAGCAGAGTTCAGGAATTGAGGGCCCAGGTACAAAAAAAATAAATGTGGGGCCCTCCCCCAAGGAGGGTGTATTTTTTTTTTTCACTGGGCCCTGCACCTTGCTACCAACTCACTCAGTGCCCCTCCCCAACACCCATTCCCCCAGCTCCCTTCCCAAATACACTTTCCCATAAGAGCACCCCCCCAATACATTTTCCCATAGCTGCAGCCCCCCAAGACCCCTTTCCACAGCTGGGCCCCCCTTAGAGGAGGGTACTTGTGCATTCTACCAGCTGTACCACTGGTAACTCTGCCCCTTCTTAAGAACATCCTTCTGAATAACAGTATTTTTTTATATTTATAAATTCAAGCTACTTGTAAAGGACATCTCTATCACAAAGTGACATTTAAAGGGACTATGTATGTTTCTGCTGAATGCAGAGAAGGAGCCATCTACTTCTATTAAAATGTGCCAATCGACAATGTGGATCAGTAATTATAATATCTCATTGTTTACCCTCTTGCAATAAAAAACTCTATATTGAATGTGAAGGTAGGCCTCCATGACTTAGAAAAAGGCTCACCATAGTCCTTTGGCGCTCACTGCGAGGCCGGCACAACTTTGAAAAAGGCAAAAAACGTACAGCTTTAACAGACGCCATTTTTTTCAAGCCCGTAACTCGGAAGCCGGTCGGAAGCCCCCAAAAGACACCAATTGATTACAAAATTAACTGACAACCTCACACACAGCACAGGGGGAGAAGCAGGGAGCCTGTAAGGTTGAAAGCTAATTTGTTCTTAAATTGGTGTTTTATGGAGGTGTGAAAATGGATAAACGAGAACAAAAATGGCGGCTGTAAAGACGTAATTTCTTTTCTCACAGGGAAGGGAGAAGGGACAAAGAGACAGAGGGAGGGAGAGAGGGGGGAAAGAGACACGGGGGGGACAGGGGGAAAGAGAAACAGGGGAAGGAGATAAGGGGGAAAACTCATAGAGGCAGGGAGAGGGTACAAAGAGACAGCGGGAGAAAGAGAGGGGGGAAAGAGACAAAGGGGTGAGAGAGTGGGGAGGGGCTCGTGATGAGCATCAAAGGCGCTCATTGCGAGGCCCGAAAGTTGCGGGTTGGACAATGCCTGCAATGAGCGGTGAAGCAGATTATTGCGGGGCTCCCGATGAGTGCTGAAGGCGCTTATAGTGAGCCTCGTAAAGTAGAGAGGGGGAAAGGCTCACAATGTGCGCTGAATGTGCTCACTGCGAAGCATGAAAGTGGCGGGTTGGCTGAGGCAAGCAATGAGCGGCGAGGGGCTTGCGATGAACGCCAAAGGCGCTCATCACGAGGCACGTAAAGTACATGGGGGGAGAGGCTCGCAATAAGCGCCGAAGGCGCTCATTGTGAGCCATGCAAGTTAGAGGGGGAGAGCCTTGCATTGTGTGGCAAACAGCATTGCCAGGCTTCAAATTTTATTGCCGTCATTTTTGACTAGCAAGTTGCTAGTTTTTAATAATAATATAACGTAAGGTACATGGAATCTACTATAGATCAATATTAAAATAAATTTATTTTAAAGAAATACATTCTAATAAATTAAACTTAATAGCTGTCAGGTAGTCATTTCCATAGGCTAAAAAAATAATTGTCCACAGTGTAGGCTGGTGCAGTGTATGTTACTACATACAGAATTATGAGAAGGAGGAGGAGACATGAGACGCACGACAGAAACATTAGTGTCATCACAGAGTACACATGTATATGCACAGGACAGCCTTAAAGACGTCAGTGGACTCATGCACAGTAATGGCACCATGTCTGGTTGTACCCGCCATAAACAAACTGAACCGGAGGGAAGTTCTTCACTGCAATAAGGGAGGTCTATTAACATACTGTTTTATATATATATATATATATATATATATATATATATATATATATATATAAAAAGAGTGAGGTAATCTAGATGAATAATCAGAGTCTTGCAATATATAGTGATACCTTTTCTATTGGACAAACATATTCATAGTTTTCATGACTAGCTTTAGAGAGCTTCCTGAGAGCTTCCTGCTTTGGACTTGAAAAAGAGAGGTGCGCTCTCTAAAGCTAGTCATGAAAACGATGAATATGTTTGTCCAATAAAAAAGGTATCACTGCAATACTCTGATTATTTATATATATATATATATATATATATATATATATATATATATATATATATGATGAGCTTTAGAAAGATAGGGACTTCCATGCAGCTCTAATATCTCTCACACAAGAGTCTTGTAAAAAGAATGACATTTTTGAAGAGGTGTTGCTTTATCAGCTTCTACCAATTACACACACAGTTTACTTTTCCTTTATTGCACTTCTAAACTGGTGAATCAGCATGTAATCACCTTGCATAATTAGCTTCATCATTTCCAAGCATATTGAAAACAAAACTACGCTTCAAGGTCTCAGTCTTATTTAAGAAAAAAACATAGTAAGCAGCGCAGACTATTGACAATACTGTCCATGTCTGTGCCTACAAGATGGAGACACTTTAATATCCTCAAACATGGTGGCTTTGTCAGATAGTTGCCATGGTTATACAAACTATGTGGGTGTGATTTACCAGCAGAGCCAGAGTCGTTCTATCATTCAATGTTGGTCACGTGGACCTTTCCTTTTGGCCTCTTGAATTTTATGACGCCAGAGAACAACAGCAAAAATAAACAACCGCAAGTCAGCCCATAAACGTGTCATCTAAATCCAATGGATAAACGAGCCTGTGCGCATTAATTGTAAATGAATATACAAGTACAATATAAGGTCAGGGAGGTGTCACTATACTTAACAACAGGAACCGTGATGATAATAAATAATATACATATTACTATTGCATTTAAACTTGACACTAGTCAACTCTTTTCAAGTTTATACTCATAATAGGAAATAAAACAAATGATCTAACGCGTTTAAAAGATACAGGTTTACAGACATTACCAATGACAAAATGTTTCATATTTGGCATCTCTACGGTACACAAAATATGGAAACATGAAGGACATAAAATTACATATGTGTTATACAAAATGGAAGAATGTATTGGAGATATAATAACTTGGCCAGATAATAAGTGTCTAATACATGGAATACCATATAACCACAATGCTATATTATTGGAAATTATAACCTGAGTTGGCATACATTAGAGCAGGACTGTATTTAGGTATTACACTATCCAGGGTATATGTATATATCCGTATATATACCTGATTTTTGTTTTCATTAATACATTTAAAAATAAATGTTTTCCGTTCTGTTCTAAGTTTATCAGACATATCTTTACTGCATAGTAATAATTTGATGACTTGACGAATCATAATGAAAAAATACCGGTACATGCCTTAAGAATATTTATGTTTTATTATACAATTCATTCCAATAGTTTGGATGACAGTGTTTTTAAATCTAAAATGTCTTTTTACAGAAATTCACTATTTTCAGATATTTTTTACTTTATATAATAACTAGCGACTTGCCCGTCAAAAATGACGGGGCAATACAATTTTAAGCCATGGGAATGCTGTTTGACACACAATGGAAACCATTTTATACTCTGAGCGCCTTCTGCTCTCATTGCGAGCCTCTCCTGTCGTGTACCTTTGGTCCTGTCGTGTACCTCTGGTCCTCTGAGCACCTTCATGAGTCGTGATAAAGAGAGATATATATTTTTATGTATATGTAGTTAAGAAATAATGAATTATTTATTGAATAAATTAATATACTTTAAGTATTTATAATTAATATATGCAGCCAGCAATAGGCTGAAGAGCTAACAATCTGTCTGTATTTTCTGACAGCATAGAATATACATTGTGAGTGTTGGTGCCCTGCTTATAAAGTGTAATGAATGTTCCAAGTGTGCATTCTAAATAGGCTGCGAGCGCGAGGTAAAGCCGTTGGTTTATTGTGTAAAGCGGCATTGTATATTCGTAATGTTATTAATATGGTACGCGGCTCGTGAGCATTTCACGGCTTTTGTAATAGTGTATTTTGTAGGTCGTAGTTTGATGTGTAAAGTGCTATGTCTTTGGCAGTGTTTTGTGCGTTCCGGGGTCGTGTAGCCTCGTTTTCATTTTTGCTGCGGCCATTTTCTTCCTCGCTTAGTCGATTATCGAGTGGCGAAAATCGTCTAAATCGAGTTAAATTCTCGTTCCACCTCACTCACAGACGTCCTGGCTGTTGCCCCGTGCTCATCGCCTAAGTGCTACGTGTTAACGGCTCGCCTCGCTTTGCAAGGCTTGCAGCGATGAGCGCCTTTGGCGCTCATCGGCTAAGTGCTACGTGTTAATGGCTCGCCTAGCTTTGCGAGGCTCACAGCGATGAGCGCCTGTGGCGCTCATTGCCTAACTCATACGCACCATGCAAAGTGTGACGATGTCTCGCAGTTTGACAACTATTATATGTAATTGTTTGCTCTCCTTATCTATAGACTCTAAGTCAAGCTGGGAAGCTGATTTATGTTGGGGAACAGTACTCTCAGATGAAATATGACAATTAATGGGAAATATTTCCTTTTATACGGGAGGCTGCAGTGAAATCTGAGAGTATTATTAAGATTCACAGAAAATCAACTCTGGCATATCTGTTTACTTCTTTTACTCTGAGGTTAATGAGGTTTTGTTTATCAAGTACCAAAAGTGCTAGAGTCAGCAAGCACAATATTACTACCATAGTTACATTTTACAACACCCTTTGAGAACACATCTAACATATTGACCCACTCTGCGACCAAATTTCCGTTTATCAATAAACCACAGGGTTTAACAGAATAATTCATATTGGTTGTGCCAACTGAAAAAAAATCTCCATAGGGTAAATAAATGGATACAGAAAACATGTATGTACTTCTAAGAGCAAGTTTCAGATATTACAAAATCTGCCTTTTACATGAATAAATATCAAAGGCCCGCTGTAATGGCCCGACAACATGGGCTAGTTGTTTTAATTAGGCACTGATGATTAATACAATTCAGATTTAATGATTTAAAAAAGCACCATTCAATAGTAAAGTTCAGATGCAGCTGCTTCTATTATCCACCCACTATAAGGTTAATGTATAAGATCTATGGGGGAGCTGGCTTTGTCAGTCTACATTTTCAGACATAATGTTTTTCACCAACAAAATTAATTTCATTGTATAAAAACTTGCTGTGATAAAGGTTTGCCTTGGCAACATTATTTTGCTGTTGAGACAGCCTATCAATTATTGTTTTGCAATGGGGGATATTTCTATGTCCCTTTAACTAATCAAAACTATAAAGGTTTCTACGTCAAGTGTCTTCAAAGCATTCTGAATATTCTGTACATATTTTGTGAATATTTTGTTCAGTTATTTTTTAAATGGGTCTTCTACTACAACCAACATCCAAATTTGCCAATCTCTACATTCATACATACAATGGCTTTACTTCAAAGCACTATCACACATTCTTACTCTCAGTCTTGAGAGTGGGTTAATAAAATGTCCACTGACACATCCACTTTACAATGGCTTCCTTCATGTGACACTAGCCCAAACAACGTACAAACTTCTTTAAGAACATGTTAATATGCATTAATTATTAAAACTTTAATATATTGTGTTGTAAATGCATCCTCCTCCAAGCCATTCCAAAACTTCCATATCTTTTTGCTATCTCCAATATGTGACTTCAGTAATTCCAAAGGAGGACTATGAACATACTAAGCCCCCAAGTCACTCTTTACAAGCTTGTGTAATCTATGAATTCCAAAATTACAAGTTATTTTTTACTACATTTAGGGTTTTTGTAGTTATTGTATTCACCATATTTAAAAATATACACAGCCCTATATAAAATGTTGGTTCAAAATTAGAAAAAATATTTATTTTGACTGGTGACTATTCCCATTCCAGAAACCTTGATGTACTTTTCAGATTTAATCATGTATATTGTTGAGCAAAGGTAGAACTGCCCTTGGTAAAGAACAGATGTTTGTTCCGCTACCAAATACTCATTTCAGTCCCCACTGAGATTTTATATAAAGACAGTTCAGTATTGAATCAAAACTACATATAATAAACCCAGTGAACAGTGTCATGTAAAATGTGCAAAATGGAGCTGTCAATCAATTGTGTTACTATGGAGACACATGCAGCTTTAACCAAGCAGATTTAACCAAGCAGAATAACACCATAACATAGTCTTTAAGCTTAATTAATTGCATAAGTAATGCGAAGAATATATCAAAGGAAGTGTCAACACAGGAAAACATTTTGTAAAATAATAATAGTCCTTATATGAAAATAATTATATTGGTGCAACTTTCACACATGACTGATAAATAACAAAATGGCGCCTACATCAGCTATTATGCTTCTTTGACACATGCACCATCTTCTTGTGTCCTTCAAAATAGCTCTAGCTCTACATGTGTCTTATTGTGGTATTAAATGCATTCACTTTAAGAAGTGAAAAAATAAGTGCACCAAGTAATTAATTATTGTGTGAACTTCCTATAGAAGCAGTAACTTGAAGTAAATGATTCCTGTAAAAGTTTATCAGGCTCTCAGATGAAATTGGAGGAATAATTGTCCCCCTGCACCTTAAAAATTGTTTCAGCTCAGTGATGTTTGAAGGCATTTGTTTATGCAAGGGTCTACATAAATCCCACCACAGCATCAGAATGGTATGGACCATTCAGTCATAGATCATTGTTCTGGTGCACTCTCTGCTTTAGCTATTGGACAGATGGTCTCATATTGCTCTCCAGATAAGCATATATAGAGATAAATTCATGATAGCCAATGATTGTGAGACATCCAGGCCTTTGGCAGCAAAGCTGTGCCAAACCATCACCATGCTTGGCTTTGATTTTATGACATTCTTTTGGTGACATGATATGTTTGGTTTTCACTAAAAATGTAAAAATACATCACGGCCAAGCCACTCTACTTTGATCTATCCAGAGATCATTGTTCCATCAGAATTATAGTTTATTCAACTGCTGTTGGCAAACCTTAGTCATGAAGTAGTGTTATTTTTGGAGAAAAGGGGTTTTGCTTCCATGAAAACCATACTTGGGAATAGGAGAATCATGAGTTGTAACTTAACATATTGACCGAGGATTGCAAATAAATGGATTTATATTTTGGGTTGTTTGTGATCTCTTGGAGAATCATATGGTCTATGTTGGCATGAATTTGTTGCCCACTTCTGGGCAGACTGCTTGGTATTTTCTCTGTTTCTAAATTATTTTCTTACAATGAAATGATGAACTTCATATTGTTTGGACAAGGCTGTATAACCCTTCCATGACTGATGAGCACTTTCTCTGAGAGATCCTTGGCCTCGGCATGATGTTTTACCACAATGAATGCTATAGCCCAAACTCACAAATTTGCTGCATTTATATTCGGGTGGTAACACTTCCTAATGAAAAATTCTGTATCCTTGTTTAGCATCAACTTAATGCTAACTGCCTTACTGATATGGAAAAAATAAGGGTGTAGTTACTTTTCACAAAAGGCTTCTGAATGTCGGTATATTTTTTATAAAAGAAAAAAGTATGTGTGTGTGTTACATACATACATAACTGCAATGATAAGGTTAGCCTTTTCTACCATACTGGTAAGGACTATGTGGAGTTTAGATATGTTCTATACATAAAACGTTGAAGTTTTTAAGAGGGAGTACCTTCTATAATATAGTGCCTGCTTCTCAACTTACACCATATAATTATAGCTATACGGTTATTGCTATTGGGTATCTCCAGAATATCACTCAAACCAATTTAAGTTCAGAATGCTTAATGATCATTTTTTTAATAGGCAGTGATATAGCCTTTAGTAATCCTTACTACAAGTTCCCCATCAAACTTCAGACTCCCTGCTGCTTAATGTTTACCCTTGTTTTTGAATAATAAAAGTTATTTTTAAAGGTATTTTGTTCTTTCTATACATGTTTGTGGTAGCACATTTCCCACATCTTCTCCTCCAATCCCATTACAACTGCTCTATTGCATCTGACCTGCACCAAAATGCATCTATTTAATACAAAAGCATTTTTCTGAGATTTTACTGCTAAGTCAGGATGGAGTACTACTGTGCTTAGTGCCAGAATTGAATATTTATATGCAAATGCATTCCCATTATTATCTTTATCACTAAAGATGAGATGAGGGATGTTGCTACTGTTACCAGATATTTATTATAGTTATTTACACTAATGCAATGCTTGCCAGCAGGATTCCTGTGGTGGCGTTTCCTTTGATGCATGTTTTTATCTTTTATGTAATTATTAGCAATGCTTAAATTTGAGAATGTCGGGCTCCAGTTGAGCTAACTGTCTCCATCCTGATCAAGGGGAAGCTGGGGTTTAGCTGACAGACATGTCTAAATAATTTTAAGAAAAATCTGAATAGATAACTAGCCAGTCATTCATAGGCTGTCCAACAGCAAAGGTTTTTGCCAATCAGAATAATCCTCCCCCCAATTATCCTTCTAGCAGGTGATGACCAACAGCAGCTGAATCTGAACTTTCAATGTAAGATTAATATGGAATTTTGCTTTTTTCTAATCACTGAATATTTATTTTATTAATGATCAATACATACTTAAAACATCTAGCTTCTATTGATCCTTTAACCAATCTGATTTGACAGGAGAGTTTACAAATCACCCTAGGGAGAGAATACTTATTTCATTAATCATCCATTTTCATTATAGTCTCTCTTTATGCCATTGTTCAACTATTTACACAATATAACCACGCAACAAATCATACAGCGGACTGCTTTAGACAATGAAACAGACTTTCATCAGGTATGTCTACCTTTAGACAATTGTTTTCTTTTATATAAATGTTTTAACAAAGTAAGTTACTTCATTCTATCCTCCTCAATGTGATTGTAACATAAAATGTACACTCCACTTACTTCTGATTAATAGATTTTCACCTTCTAGAAGCTTTCTCTTTCTGACTGTTCTCTCTCCTGTAGGGTGCCATGATTCACACTGAGAGGAGGCTTAACACTACCAGTGTCTCATGCTGCTGCAAGCAGACAGTGACATACTTTGTGTCTTCCTGTAGCAGCGTTACACTGATCCTTATTTAAACAGTAATATTTTCACAAGCGCCTTAAAGGCCTATGACACATAATCTCCTTTAAAGCTAAATGTTTATTCACCAGTTTAGTAACTCTAGAAAACAATGTCACTACAATGCAGCCAGAGTGGCTCACAATACGTAGATCTTGGTCTACTGATGACTACGTAAAAGTGTATCCCATGTCCAAGACGCTTATAGAACCCTCTCATACAACTTACCTTGAACCTTTCAGAGACACCTTCACTGATACTGATTGTAAACTCAGCTATCTTGGGGGTACGGAATTTGCCTTTCTTGTGATCTCGCTCATATTCAGTCTTGGTTTTCACCACAACCTTCAGACAAATAGAGAAAAGGAAGAAATGTCAGTCAGTGCATCAGATTACGTATGAAGAGATTCAAAGCTGATAGACCTGTAACGTTACAATTGAGAAACTGGTGGCTTGGGGCCTTTATGTGGCCCACAGAAACTTCCTGTCCCCCAATCGTGTTCTCTAGATTTAGAGAGGATATCCCTCTTCAACAATACATCGTCCATGTTATCTATCTGTAACTAGCAAATCATTCTCTCTTGCACTCCAAAACAGATAGACTACCACTATCGCCAATCTATCCACCTTTACCTCCCCATCCACAGTGATTAAACCATGCTATGTATTAAACAAATCTAAAACCCATTGTGCAATCCCTTTAAAGACTCTTATATGCAGCCCTTCGGGTGAATTTAAGTTGCACTGATCTATAGTATCTCACACGTTATGCCGTAATCATAGACTGGATCTCTTTTATGCAGGTTTTTTAAGCAGCTCTTCTACATAAAATACCACAATAGTAACATAACCTAAAGTTCTCATATGGAAACAAAGTGACACATAAAAATGTAAAAAACTACACAGAAATGGGAAAAATGGGAAAACAAACAGAGCTATCTGTGTCTATTATCAGGTATAACAGGGTTGGCATGATTTAACCCGTGCCAGGTCTGCAGGAGAGAAGAGAAGTTCTGCAGTGTTTTGCAAGTCATGGAATATGTTAAAGGTATATAGTAGGAAATAAGCTACTGTGGCTGTCAAAACAATGGAGCTACCATAGATTTCTAATACCAACCCTTTAAAGTTCATAACATTTTCTATTGGAAAAGAAAAGTCAGCACCTGATTTGAACCTGCGTAAAAGCTGTATAGAAGACTCCATTGCCTGGGTTAGCACAATCTTGATATTTGTTTGAAAGATGCAAACACTTAACGCCTCAACTAAAATGCCTCTAACTCCAGCAATTTCAGTAATTTTTACATGCCTTGGAAAGCTCTATCTGATGGTGCCAAGCACAACTGATGACTTCAGTGATCCAGGTTATTGCAACAACACTAATCTAGTGACAGACTAGTCTAGTTGACTTACGGTGTGGAATAGTAGATGTAGTTTATCTAGATTTTAGCAAAGCTTTTGATAGTGCCCCACATAATATACCAATTCAATAGAGATGACATTGCTTTCCCCAGATTGTATTATATTAAAGAGGAGTCATAGTTAAGATAATACAATCCGAGGAATGGGTGGTTATCAGTGCGGTGCCACACTACTGGTGTCTGTTTTTTTTTATATGTTTACTAATGATATTACTAGTGGGCTTCAAGGGAAAGTTTGCTTCTTTGCAGCTGACAGAAAAATATGTAACAGGGTGGGCATTGCAGGAGGTATAAGTCAAATGTGTAATGATTTAATAAAACTAGAGGTATGGTTGAGTTTGTGGGATTTAAAAGCCAATGCTGATAAATGCAAAAATATGAACTTGAAAAAATCCAAAAGATCAATATTGGTAATTTGATGGCGGCAACAGAAGATGAAAGGGACCTGTGAGTTAATACAGCACATGATTTAACAGTAGGCAAGAAATACAAAACAAAACAAAAGCTAGAGGAAAAGCAAGTAGGATGGTATTGGCAGAGGAATTAGCAGCAGAAAAAGGGACATACTAAAACCACTCTACAGATCAGTTAGGCCCCACCTAGAATATTGTGTCTTCAAAAGGATATTAACAAGCTAGAAATAATTCAAAGGAGGGTGACTACAATGGTGCAGAGTTGAAAAGAAAAGACATATATGGCTGGACATTATGACCTGAATATGTATAGGCAGAGAACAAAAGGAAGGGGGGGTGGGTGATATGATAAAAACCTTCATATCAAAGGACATTATGAAGTTCAGGATGGAAGTTTATTCCAAAAAATGTGTAACATAAGAAAAACACACCCTGATTTAAAGCCGGAAAATGTAGTGAAACAGCCTTCCAGTGGAAGTGATAAAAAACAATTAAGAAATGTAAGCATGTCTGGGGTAAGCATAAGACCATTCTGAGACTTAATTAAGGCACAATTTAGGTAGATAGAATGGGCAGACAAGACAGACTTTTTTAGTTATCATCTACTTTAAATTCTATGTTTCTTTATAAGACTGATTGCAATGTGAAACAAACACAGGATGAACTAATAAAAAGTTTGTTTCTATAAACCGGTAATAAGATTTTTGTTCTTTTTATAGGATTAAAACTAATTTAATTATAAATGTAGAACATTTGACCTATTACTCCAGAAGGACATAACTAATTTAGAAACAAATCAAAGTAGGGCGGATGGTCTAAAAGACAAACTTATAAGGAAAAAATGAATGACCTTAATATGTATAGCTTGAAGGGCAGATTGGAGAAGGATGATTTCATAGAAGCTTTAAAATACATTTAAAGAAGTTCATGGATATGTATCTTACAGAAAATGATTGGAATAATAAGCAATCATGATTTGAAGTTAAGGTTTATATATTTAGGGGTAATGTGTGAAAATATTAGTTTGAAAGAAAAGTACAGAGGTACAAACAAATACTGTGGAGGACTCAGGATATACATAAGACTATCTTGAAGATTAATGAGATCACTGAAATCTCATATGTATACCATGCTCTTTTGAGGCAATTGACATGATTATTGGCAAAATATTTTAGATCTAAATGTAGCAATGAACTGTTAAATAATATATTACATTTTGCTTTAACGGAAATAACTATTATCTGTTTCTTAATGTTATCAGTTACCTTGGATGCAAATAATATCTTAACTTGGTTCTATTGAAAGGCTGTCATAATGTTGTTGAGCTTAACAGTAGCATTAAATGGAAATGAAGAATCAACCTTTCTGCAAGTTACTGAGCAGTGGTCTCATGGCTTAATACAAAAGCCCCTAGACACAAGAAGTGTCTGCTAAAGATGTTAACATACAATAAGTGTCGATGTTCACGTGTGTGGAATATGTCACAAATAGTGATGTCCCGAACAGTTTGCCGGCGAACTATTCGCAGCGTTTTTTGCATGTTCGCGTTTGCAGCGAACGGCGAACACATGCGCTTTTGGGTTTGCCCCTTATTCTTTATCATTGAGGAAACTTTGACCCTGCACCTCACAGTCAGCAGACACATTCCAGCCAATCAGCAGCATACACTCCCTTCCAGAGCCTTCCATCTGAAGGACAGCAACCCAAAAAGCCCTTTTTAGGGCTAGAACATCATTTATTTTATTTTATAATTTTTTTCTGTGTAATCTAATTGCATATGCCTGCCTGCCAGCGTGTGTGTGTGTGACAGGCTAACACCTAACAGCTTATATTGTGCTCAGTGAAATAAAACAACACTTTTTTGACTGTAATAGATTCAATATCAGTTGCCTGCCTACAGGCGTGTGTGTGAAGGCTATTGCATCTACTCTGCCAACTTTTGCCAGTGCACAGTGATACGTCATATCTGGTGCAACCGTAGTGTACAGTGACATAAAACAACACTTTTTTGACTGTAATAGATTGAATAGCAATTGCCTGCCTAAGGCGTGTGTGTGAAGCCTATTGCATCTACTCTGCCAACTTTTGCCAGTGCACAGTGATACGTCATATCTGGTGCAACCGTAGTGTACAGTGACATAAAACAACACTTTTTTTACTGTAATCGATTGAATATCAGTTGCCTGCCTACAGGCGTGTGTGTGAGGCCTACAGCGCCTACTCTGCCAACTTTTGCCAGTGCACAGTGACACTCATATCTGGTGGCACCTTAGATTGCATGCGCAGTGCCCCAAATTTGAAGTGGGAGGACCTACCAAGCATCTTTTTCCATCTCCCGCTTCCAAAAATCCATGCCATATACACGTCCCCTGATAGTGGACATAACAGGGATTAAACCGATAGGAATAGTACTACTTAACAGTACACACCTTATAATAACGCAGACAGAGGCAACGCGTATAATCTTCCATGCTGTGCAGTGGAAGCCCCCAGACTCTGACCTGTGTATAATATTCCATGCTGTGCAGTGGAAGCCCCCAGACTCTGGGAGTCTGAAGAAGAGGAGTCAGAGGAGAAAGGTGGCTTTGAGGAGGTGGAAGATCAAACACAGCAGGCGTCCCAGGGGGCTTGTTGTCACCTTTCGGGGACCCTTTGTGGCTGGGTGGAGGAAGAGACCTTCAATGACATCAGTGAGGACAAGGACATGGCTACCTTGTGCAAATGGGGAGTTTGCGGTTGTGCAAAGGGACTGTTTGCGGTGCATTAAACGGGGAGATTGGTCTGTTACTGTGAAGCGGGTGTAACCCTTACACTACCTGATCAATACAACATCATACCTGATGTTTTAAAGCATGTTATTCCAAACAATTTAGGAATGTTAGGTGATTTATGCCCTATATGGCTTAAAACCAGACTCTGCATCAACTATGTAATTTTCCGTGGGAGTTTTGCCATGGACCCCCCTCCGGCATGCCACAGTCCAGGTGTTACTCCCCTTGAAACAACTTTCCCATCACTATTGAGGCCAGAAAGAGTCCCTGTGGCTTTTGAAATTCGCCTGCCCATTGAAGTCTATGGCGGTTCACCGATGTTCGCCCGTTCGCGAACATTTGATGAAGTTCGCGTTCGCTGTTCGCGAACCCAAAATTTGATGTCCGCGACATCACTAGTCACAAACTAACAACATTAGCAGCTATGTCAGCCAGGAGCATAAAATCATCACTTGCGACATGAGCTCTTGGGCTGCTAGTCTGCTTGTAACCTGAAGGGGGTGGTAATCCTACTATGACTTTCTACTTTATATAGTTATACTGTTAAATAATAATTCACAGTGAAAGTCTTTCATCAGAACAGAGAAGATCGCTTATCTGAATCCACTGTTCCATCTATTCCTCCTTTTAATAACAAAACCAATATGTTTGCCTTCATTTAAACAAAAATAGAATGCAATATTTAAAATTAATTGTATTTATTTAATTATTTTAAACCAAGTTTGCCCATTTTCACATAAGACTATACTATAAATTTTACACTCCAGTGGTCCTTTCAAGGTATATGCAAGTACATCTGATAGAGGAGAATTAGTAGTGTATGATAACATTTTTGCATGCACTATGTTTTTTAGCTTTGCATTGAAAAAAATTGTTTGGGGTGATGTTTACACCCCAGGATTGAGCTAGGCTCCCGAGAGGGTTCGTTTTTGTAAAAATGTACCCTGTCTATGTGAGCACGCCCAGGTCTGCAGCCAATCAGCAATGATGTATGCAGCCAGCTAGATGAGGCTGCTACACTGGCTCTTTAAAGGACCATAAATCGACATTCAAGTAAAAAGGTTTGAGCTGTTGTACATTTTTTTCTTTAGACATACACCCTCTCTTGATAAATTCTGACAAATTATAATTGTACTGAAATCAAACATTTCAGCTTCTTCTTCCTATTCTAATCTGTCTTTCAGGCGAATATGCTTGGTTTATGGTCCCGCAATGACCTGCAAAGTTTGAGGAAGAGACATTCATGGTCTCTGTGCATGTGTCTCTGTGTGAGTGCATGTGTCTCTGTGTGAGTGAGTGCATGCAATTCACTGGGGCTGGGAGAGATCTCAGGGGCAATTCACTGTGGCTTGGGGGTGATGGGGCAATTCACTGGGGCTGGGAGAAGATATAGGGAAATTCACTGTGGCTGGGAGAGTTGACAGGGCAATTCACTGGGGCTGGGGGAGGTGATGGGGCAATTCACTGGGGCTGGGAGAGATGATGGGGCAATTCACTGGGGCTGGGGGAGGTGATGGGGCAATAAAATAATCAGTGAATGACAGGACATAGACCTTGTTCTGGTTATTACAGAAATCTAAAGAAATGCAGCTCAATTCACAGACCAAAAAGATATAATGAACGACGCGGAGGCTGCACAGGCTCCCTGGGTCAGCCTGTAGCGTCACGTGACCCAGCGGAGCCTGTGAGGCTATTAGCCAATCAGGAGCGTCGGGGGGCGTGTCGGAAGCCCGTTTCGCGCCATTGAACACAGCAGCGCGGTCTCCCGACTGGATGGACGGAGGTCTGAGGTCCTGCAGCATTAAAATTACAGTAGGAAGGTTTAATTACTGAGATTTCACCCCAGCTTACCAGCATATAAGGGGATATCACTGTTGAGGCTATCCCTGTCTGTTTTGTGTTCTTTTCCTCCTCCGTTTTTTGTGTCTGTGTGTGTCTCTGTCTCCCTGTGGTGTGCTGTGCCTGTGTGTGTTCCTGTGTCTGTGTGTGCCTGTCTGGCTGCTTGTTGTGCCCCCTGTTTGTTCCCCTGTTAGCTTTTTCCATGGATCCAGAGGGCTTAGAGGCCTTACTGGCTGAGGTTAGGACCCGTGCCTTAAGCCAAGGGGTCAGGTGGGTGCAGGACAGGCTGGGACCTCCCATGCCTTCTGCGCTTGGAGCTCAGCACATTGTACAGGAACAGCCTGCGGTGGCTGGTGTCCTAGCCAATCCTGATGCCTCCAGGGAAATTTTTTCCCATCCCACCACTGTAGGGCTGCCAGACCCACGTCCATCAGGTAGCAGAGACACCAGAGATGGGGGGGTTACAGGTCAGGGCGGCCGGGACCCCATACCCCCCAGGCAAGCGAGCGCCAGGACCACGGGCGGTGGGGGTGAGGGCCTAGCAATCCGGCCACCACCTGCCAACTTGCCTAAAGGTCCTAGGCCGCGACAAAGGTCGCGAAACACCCCTCTAACACCCCGCAAGGGGGGTGCAGGGGGTAAGAGAAAAGCCGGGAGTCCTAAAAAGGCTCCTACAGGCCCTCACGGTGCCAAGCAGACGGTCCCTGGGGTTTCCCTAATTAACAGTGCTTCTGGTACTTTACAGGGACGCCCAACTGGCAGCGAGAGGAGCATGGCGACGACGAGAGAGAGAAGAGATGGGGTCATCAGAGAAATGAACAGCCAAGACAGCATGGTCATGATTGATGACATGCCTGTGACAGCGGCAGTGGCGAGGCTAGGACGCCCCACTCGAGCTAAGAAGGCTACGAGCAGGTACAGTCCGCTGCTATTTACGCACACACCGCTAAGGCGTAGCAGAGTAGAGACTGAGGGCGATACGGTTAGGCCACAGCGCAAAGGGTCCAAGACTGACCAACAGCTGGATATTCCAACGCCCGAGGAAGTCTCAGGGGGCCCCCTACAGGGGGCGACGGAGGCAGCGCTAGCCTACTCCAGCCGCGCAAGCTTAGCTGACCAGGACCCTTCCTCAGACGAGGAAAGGGCGGTATGGGCGCGGGCATGCAGGTCGCGGAGAGCTAGTGACTGTTCTTCTTGTACCCACAGATCTAGAAGGAGATCCCGGTCTAGAAGCAGAAGATCTTGTCGGTGCAGCTGTGCTTGCACCGGATCTGAGAGGAGAAGCCCGCGGAGGGCCAGACGGTCAGAGTCCCCGGAGCGTCAGGAGAGACGCGGGGATACTCCGTTGGCCGTATCTACTCCTAAGCTTCCAGAAGCAGGTGAGCGCTCAGAATTGAGCTGCGCAGCAGACAAGGGTGGTTTTATTGGGTCATTAAGGACTCTATTAGCTGCGCATAACATTGCAGTTAGCGAGCGCGACATGGGAGCGTGGATAGGGGGGCTAGCAAAGGGTGCATGGTCCCAGCCAGCAGCGGTAGTGGCGCCAGCGAGCGCGAGCGAGGCGCTAGCTAGCTTGCGCGCGCCCGAGCCGGTAGGCAGCGCAATAGCAGCAGTTGGGAATAACACTGTGGGGGTTACCGACGCAGCCATGAGGCCCATAGTCCTCTGCTCGTTGGATAATTTGGGTGCACACCTTCCACAGGAAGTAAAGGAAAAGATCTGGAGGAGGGAGTTTATAGAGTTGTTTTCCCTTCTTCCTATGTCTAGGCAAACAGACCTGGCCGAGAGGGGCCCCAGGGAGGGGAAATCCTTTGCTAGGCTACCCAGGACATTTGATACCTGGCTGCAAGCATTTTCTATTTGGGCTTGCGTACTGTGTGAGCGGCACCCTGAACAGAGTTCGGGATTGTTCGTCTACATAGACGAAATTCGGAATGCTCACAAGGTTTATGGGGGTACAGCCTGGTGGCGGTACGATGAGGAATTCCGGCAATACTTGGCCTCAAGGCCAAGTATGGCATGGAGCGACAAAGCGGTGGCGTATTGGCTAAATATCATGACACCCATGAGAGTCACGACGCCCTTTCGGAGCGGGGCCGGTGGAGGTAAGGGCCCCACCCACGCCTCAGGAGCAGGTCTTAAGACCTGTTTTTCGTACAACGAGGGGGTCTGCAGATGGGCGCCTAACTGCAGGTTTAAGCATGCATGCTCAAACTGCGGAGGTGAACACCCCCTGTCTAGATGCAGTAGACCCAAAGAGGGAGGCAGGGGCGAGCCGCCTGCAAAGGGGCAAGACGCCCATACGCCTCCCCGCCATGCTGCCGTGGCTAAGGCGCTACGGTAAATTGGCAGGCACCGCCAAAGCGGCGCGCCTATTGGAGGACGGTTTCCGAGAAGGATTCCGGATTCCATGTGGGGTCGACATTCAAGGTTTTCTTGTCCCAAACCTGAAGTCGGCTAGGGATTTCCCAGGGGTAGCCAAAGCTAAGGTGCTTAATGAAGTAAAATTGGGGAGGATGGCCGGGCCATTTGCGGCCCCGCCCATCCAGGGTTTAGTTGTGTCTCCTCTTGGGGTGGTCCCCAAGAAGGAGAAGGGTAAATTTAGACTGATCCAGCATCTCTCATACCCCAGAGGCCGTTCGGTAAACGATGGCATATCAAGAGACCAGGCTACTGTGTCTTACGAGTCATTTGACCGGGCGGTCGATTTGGTGAGGAGGAAGGGCCAGGGGGCCCTTATGGCAAAAGTGGACATCGAGGCAGCATTCAGATTGCTCCCCGTGCACCCGACAAGCCATCGGTTGCTAGGGTGCTTCGTAGACGGAAGTTATTTCATCGACTTATGTTTACCCATGGGATGCTCGATATCCTGTGCTTACTTCGAGGCTTTCAGCAAATTTTTACAGTGGGTTGTGAGCATCGAGGCGGGGTACAAGAGTGTTACCCATTACCTGGATGACTTCCTTTTTGTTGGCCCAGCGAGAAACGACGCTTGCCGTTTTATGCTGGAGGTGTTCACCGAAATCTGTACAGAATTCGGGGTACCATTGGCCCATGATAAGACGGAGGGCCCTACGGAACAATTGACTTTTCTGGGGATTCGGATTGACTCCTGCAAAATGGAGTGCAGTCTTCCCTTGGAGAAGGTGGAGGACATGCAAGCCGAGATTACGGCGCTGCGGGGCGCACGGAGGGTGACCCTCCGGCGGCTGCAATCAATATTGGGGAAGTTGAATTTCGCGTGCAGAATTATCCCCATGGGGCGGATATTCTGTAGACGAATGTCTTTGGCTACGGTAGGGATTGCGAAGCCGCATCATTTCCTAACAGTCTCTAAGGCCATGCGTGATGATGCAGAGGTATGGGCAAGGTTCCTTGCAGACTTTAACGGGCGGGTGGTCCTTCAAAAGGAGGGCACCACCAGCGCAGAGCTAGACCTGCACACCGATGGTTCTGGACCGATCGGTTGTGGGGCGTATCTCCAAGGGAGATGGTTCGCTGCGGCATGGCCGGGGGAATGGGAAGAGGCGGGTTTACTGCTGAACCCTACATTCCTGGAGCTGTTTCCTATGGTGGTAGCAGTGCACTTATGGGGTCCTTGTTTCAGGGACAGGCGAGTCATTTTCCACTCGGGTAATAAGGGGTTGGTTGAAGCCGTGAACAACATCACGGCGGCATCCGTACCAGTGATTAGATTGCTTAGGCATCTTGTGCTATGTTGCCTTCGCTTGAACATATGGTTTCAAGCAAGACACGTGACAAAGGTGAATAACGGAATTGCTTACGCCCTCTCTCGGTTTCAGGAGGATCGTTTCAGGGCGCTGGCTCCTCGTGCGAACGCCCTGGGGGAGCTCATCCCCGAGGAGCTCTGGGAGATTGGAGCTGTCAGGTAACGAGACTCGTGAGACAGTCTGTTGCCCCAGCGACGTGGAACGCTTATAGACGCGTGTGGGCTAAATGGGATAGCCTAGTGGCACTGGCAGGTGGTGCCACGACGGAGGACAAGAGCGTAGGGATCTTGCTTTGGTACCTGCTGCGGTGCGCCGAGCAAGGCGAATCAAAACCCGTAGTAGGGAGACAGGTCACGGCGCTTGCTTTTATGTTTAAGCTTGCTGGGCAGAGGGACCTTACTAAGGAGTTTCTAGTGCGCAAAGTGGTGCGCGGAATGTTCAGCGGTGCGCAAAGGCCAGATAGTAGGCGGCCAATAACATTTGCGCTGTTGCTGAGATTGGCTCAGGAACTGGTGGTGGTTTGCAGGGATCCCTTTGAATCTCTACTTTTCCGAACGGCTTTTTCCCTGGCGTTCTTCGGAGCGTTTAGGATAGGGGAGTTAGTCGCGAACAGTAGACACGGTTCGGGGGGTCTGCAATTGGTGGATACCTGCCTCAGGGAAGGTACGGTGGTATTGTGGTTGCGGAGGTCAAAGACTGACCAAGTGGGTAAAGGAAGAGAAGTGGTTCTGCATCAGGTTGGCACAGAGTGTTGCCCATATGCATGTGTAGTGGAGTACCTTAAGCAGCGACCGGTGGGACGGTGTTCGCTGCTGGTCCACGCCGATGGAACGGCACTGTCTGTGTATCAGTTTAAAAGAGTTTTAAAAAGCGCACTGCACCGGCTCGGTTTCAAGCAGTCCGACTTTGGGACACACTCCTTTCGAATTGGAGCTGCCACTGAAGCGGCTAGGTTGGGGTTGCCCGACGCGGCAGTAAAGCGCATCGGGAGGTGGGACTCAGACCGTTTTCGTTCCTATGTTCGGCCAAATGCAGTGGTTTAATGGTGTTGCTTTCTACTTTCAGGGGAACAGAAGCAACTATGGATTGTGGGCCATTCCTACGTGTACTGGGCCCATAGGTTAGCCGCAGTTACCGAGGAAAAGGCACAACTGGGCTTTCCTGTTACGGACTTACGCGTAAGGTGGTGTGGTATTCGGGGTCTGCGTTGGGCGCAGCTCGACGGCATCTTGGAAACGTACGCGCAGCGTTACGGGCAGCCCAGTCTTATCATTTTTCATGCCGGCGGGAACGATTTGGGGGCAGTTTCCATGAGACGAATGCTAAAGGTGATGAGACGAGACATCGAGAAATGGGTGAAGAAGTTCCCTGGCACGTTCCTTATCTGGTCTGAGATGATCAAGAGAAGATCATGGCGTAACGCGCGCGACCCAGTATGTTTAGATAAGGCTAGACAGAAGATAAACCAGCAGATTGCGAGCTTTGTGAGAAAACAAGGTTTCTCGGCCATCCGGTACAAAGATTTCGAACCGGTCGGCGCAGATGATTTTTTCGCAAAGGACAAGGTTCATCTTACGGAAATAGGGTACGAGTTGATGATGTTGGAGTTTAGGGAGAGTGTTTTGCGGGCTTTGGCTTTAATGTCCAGCAGGGGGGGATCGCAGCCTCGGGAGGCGTCCCTCGCATGCTCCGTGGCGGGAGGTGAGTTGCCCGGCCCACTGGCCTAAGGGGGCGTTGGCCCCACCTCACAGGGCGTGCTTAAAGATAAGCATTGGGGCTTTGGGCAGGGCTCAAAGCGTGAGGTCACTGTTCGTGGCCGGGCTCCTCCCCCAGAAGGAAGGACTAAATTAGTCATCTAAACAAGTTATGGTTGTTTGTTTATATTGTGTCTAAATAAAGCTGTGGCCCGTTGTTTCTCCCAACTCAAGTTGTCGTGTCAGTTATTCCATCAACTAGCCTGAATGGATCATGCATGGGTCATGAACGACGCGGAGGCTGCACAGGCTCCCTGGGTCAGCCTGTAGCGTCACGTGACCCAGCGGAGCCTGTGAGGCTATTAGCCAATCAGGAGCGTCGGGGGGCGTGTCGGAAGCCCGTTTCGCGCCATTGAACACAGCAGCGCGGTCTCCCGACTGGAATCCCACCCACCCACCCTGTATTTTGTTGTTAACAGATGTTATGGTTTATTCTTTTAAAAAAAAAAAAAAAAACAAACAAAAAAAAAAGTATATATAATATATATAATATAAATAAGAAATGTTGAAATTAATATATATTTTTGGTTAAGAATTCGGAGAAGTGGCTATTGTATGTTGTGTATTGTTAATTTATGTCTGTGCGGCGGGAGGTGAGTTGCCCGGCCCACTGGCCTAAGGGGGCGTTGGCCCCACCTCACAGGGCGTGCTTAAAGATAAGCATTGGGGCTTTGGGCAGGGCTCAAAGCGTGAGGTCACTGTTCGTGGCCGGGCTCCTCCCCCAGAAGGAAGGACTAAATTAGTCATCTAAACAAGTTATGGTTGTTTGTTTATATTGTGTCTAAATAAAGCTGTGGCCCGTTGTTTCTCCCAACTCAAGTTGTCGTGTCAGTTATTCCATCAACTAGCCTGAATGGATCATGCATGGGTCATGTATTATGTATGCTAATTTTTGCAGGGATTTTCAGGGGGTGTCAACATTGATAGAAAACTATTTAAATGTTTATTTTGGATTATTTTCATGCAAAAAAATTTTCATACACTAATAATTCTCCTCTATCAGATGCATTCATAATCCAGCTCACTTGCATATACCTTTAAGCTTGAGATATTTAGGTAGATAAAGCAGAATAGACTGACCTACTGCCGTTAAAATCTATGCTGTTATTGAGATAAAATAGAAGCCCTGGAACATACTGTTGGTTATTTTCTGACACACATTTTCTTCTTCAATGCAATCAGGACAATCAAATAAAGGGCTTTTAATTCAGTAATAGTTTTTTCCATGAATTGTATTCACTGCAAAGTCACAATCCTGCTTCAAATGGAAGCCTTAGGACACTCAGTATGTTGTATTGACACAAATCCATGTCACATACATTAGAATTACCAGTTAGGGCTGCAATTCTGCCTTTCTCTGCAGCTGGGAAATCGCTTGCTATCTATCACATTTTAATTTGTTTTAAAAAAAGCATAGCGTATGGTGAAGCAGAATTATCATGTAATTGATTTTTAGCTTGGCAGGAGGGTGATATGAATACATAATCCCTTCAATAGCAGGAAAATATATGCTGAATGTTTATGAGATTAAAATGTAGCTTTAAATGGACATGGAACTGACAAATTTCTGATATTTCTACCATAGCTTTTTCATATTGAAATGGGCTGCACACTTATTTTAATATTGTGAAATGCAGCTGTACAGCATCAACAGGACCGCTTTCTGGTAATATCTTATATGGTGTCACAGGCTGCCAGTAAGTCCAACATTAATTCTCCATGGAGCTCATCAACCTTTTAATACCTACCCCTCATTTTTGATGAAAAAATGTCCTTGCCGCCCACTGGTGCAGAAATAACTCAATCTCATTTCTGGTTACATAAATCCTATGACCCTAGCTATGTATCACCCTGTACTTACTAGATAGTGATGCAGGATCTATCCAGTTATGTTGTCGGGACAGGTCCGCCACTGCAATGTGGCCTCCAACCGCTAGATGGCGCTGCCGATATTTTGCAGTGCTGCCGATATGTGAGAGAAGTTCTAAGCTTAAAATGTTAGCCTAACCCTTGAACTAATCCTAATGCTTACCCTAACCCCAACCCTAACAGTTTATCTAAGCCTTGACTCTATGATATGGTACCGGAATATCGGCGGTGCCATCTAGTGGATGCTCACCACCACTGCTACTGCCTTGTGCTGCGCCAGCATGTGCCAGCATAACAGGATAGGACCGTGATCCAGTCTTGACTGCTGTCCCTAGGCTCTCTCACCAGCTTTCCCACCAGCCAAGCATGGTGCTGCAGGTCTCTGTCAGTGACGCACTTAGCCATTACCCCTCTACCCACCATGAAAGCTTGAAATACCCACTAGTGGGAGGTGGGGACCAGGTTGACTACCAATGATGTAGACAGAGAGTAACATTATTATTTTGCTATTGTGTATGTATATATATATATATCCTTTAAGTCGAAGTTTATGTACTTTCTAATGTAACAATAATATATGAAAAATACATCACCTAGAAATAAGCAGGAAGAACCCAACATCTCCTGAACAGTAAGTGTGTGTACTTGTGCAGTGATTAGTGGGCAGCTGAGAGGGGGGGGGGGGTTGCCTGTGTAAAGCTATATCAGTGTGTGACTTTTTGTGGTCTGCTTGCCTCTGTTCTGTGATCACTCCTGAACAGTAAGTGTGTGTGTACTTGTGCAGTGATTAGCGGGCAGGTGAGTAGTAAGAACCTAATATAAACAGGGAAAGGTGCAAACACTTCTAGCATAAGTGCAGTTCTAGTATAAGTGTAGGAGTTTAAATAAAAGGAAGGAGTGCAAAGGGTGAGAACATCGTAGTGCTTTATACATTTTTCCCTCCACTGTAATTATGGAGGCAGTCCAGCGGAAACCTCACTCAGTGTACATCCTGTCATATGTATGCACTACTGGAGCAGATGATCTAGGGTCCATACCTCTGTGACAGGTGTTAGCATTTTGCCTATCTTGAAACTCAAATTGGAGAACTGGAGAGGAGAATTGCAGCCCTTAGTGATATTGCTCCACTGGAAAGGCTTTTGGTGCTCACTGAGCACAGTTTAGCTAGGCCTAGCATGGAGGGTGGGGCTGGGGCTAGTGAGGATGTCCAGGGAGGTAGCTGGGTTACAGTTAGAAGGGGAATCAGGGGGAACAGGAGGAGGCAGGCCAGTTCTGAGTTGGAAAGCACCAACAGATTTGCCAGATTGAGTGAAACTGTTGGGGATGTCCATTCAGGAATGGCAATACCAGATAGAGCTGTTCCCTCTAACAGCCGGGAGAACAGTTCTACTGGAGGAGTGGGAGGACAGAATAGCGGGAGCAACAGGCAGGTTTTGGTGGTTGGGGACTCTATTATTAGGAAGGTAGACAGGGTCATTTGTCACCCAGATCCCAGCAATCGAACAGTTTGCTGTCTCCCGGGTGCTCGGTTTCGGCATGTTGTGGATCGGGTAGATAAATTATTGGGAGGGGCTGATAATGAACCGGCAGTCTTGGTACAAATTGGTACTAATGACAAAGTTAGAGGAAGATGGAGTGTCTTATAGAATTATTTTATAAAACTAGTTAATAAGCTGAAGGCAAAGACCTCCAAGTTAGTATTTTCTGAGATACTACCAGTGCCACGTGCTAGCCCAGGCAGGCAGAAGGAGCTTAGGGAGGGTAATGCGTGGCTAAAAATGTGGTGCATTAAGGAGGGGTTTGAGTTTTTAGAGCAATGGGCTGATTTCTTAATTGGGTATAATCTCTATGCAGGGAAGGATTGCACCTTAATGATGAGGAAGCTTTTCTGCTAGGGGATAGGATGGTAGAACGGCTGGGGGAGTTTTTAAACTAGTAGGTGGGGGGAGGGACAAGATAGAAGTAATGGGGTAGAAAGTGTAGAGGGGGTAAGGAACGCAATAACTAGTCATGGGGAGGAGATGGGGGAGGGTTAGTACAGTCAATAGGGAGATATTGCTAACTTAAGTACAGGGGAAGTCACTTCAGAACTACAGACTCACAACATTAGGTGTATGCTTGCTAATGTCAGAAGCTTGCAAGGAAAAATGGGAGAGTTAGAATTATTAGCAGTTAATGAGAAATTGGAATTAATAGGCATTACTGGAACGTGGTGGGATGAATCTCATGACTGGACTGTTAATCTGGATGCTTATAACCTATTTAGGAAAGATAGGGGCAATGGTAAAAGAGGAGGAGGGATTTGTCTTTATGTTAAGCCTGAATTTAAGCCTTTAGTCAGAGAAAATATTTATGGTGGAACTAGTGATAATGTTGAATGTTTGTGGGTAGAGTTAAATAGCGGAGCAGCAAATTCTAAAAGAATATTTGTATGAGTATGCTGTAAGCCCCCAAATATAAATGAAAGTGAGGAAATGCAATTATTGTTACAGATTGGAAATGCAGCTAAGCATGGTCAAGTTCTAATAATGGGAGATTTTAATTACCCTGAAATAAACTGGATAAATGAGACCAGCAGTTCAGCTAAGGGGAGCAGGTTCTTAAGTACACTCAGGGATCATTATCTGGCCCAGGTTACACAAGAACTTACTAGAAATTAGGCTATCTTGGATTTAGTTATCACAAATAATATTGATATAGTATTAAATGTTGGAATAGGGCAGCCTGTGGGAAACAGTGCTCACAACACAGTCTCATTTGAGATTGAATTAAAAAACATAACTGTAAATGGGCCAACAAAAACTCTTCATTTTAAAAGGGCAGATTTTAACAGTCTAAGGGCAGCAATACAATGTATAGACTGGGACAAAGAACTGGTAAAAATACTGAACATAAATGGACAACATCCAAATATTTACTAAATAAACATACTTATCACCATATACCATGTGGAAATAAAAGTAGAAGGAGTAAATCACAACCCATGTGGCTTAGCAATGAATTTAAGATGAAGATGAGGAGTGAAAAACAAGCATTTAAATTATACAAACAAGAGGGGGCAGAGACTGCTTTTTTAAATATATTAATGGGAAGAAGTCCAGGAAGAAAGCGATAGGAACATTACAATGGGACATAGGCCGTCTGACCAGGAAAAGGCAGATAAGCTAAATAGGTTATTTTCTTCGGTATACACAAGGGAGGTACCAGTGGTTGGGTCACTGCAACATAATGGGGCTACACTACCTTCACCAAATAACTGGTTAATGCAGGAGGAAATCTAAAAGAGGTTGGAAAAAATAAATGTTAATAAAGCCCCGGGTCCTGATGGAATACATCCAAGGGTACTGAGGGAACTGGGCTCTGTAATAGCAAAACCATTTTATCTATTTTTTCAAGATTCACTCAACACAGGGTCTCTACCAGATGACTGGAGAAGGCAAAATGTGATACCTATATTTAAGAAGGGAGCAAGAGCAAATCCAGGGAATTATAGACCAGTGATTCTCACTTCGGTAGTGGGAAAGCTTTTAGAAGGGTTAATAAGGGATAATAAACAAGAATGTGTCTATTCAAACAGGATTATAAGTAGGAGCCAACATAGATATATGAAGGATAAGTCATGTCAAACAAACCTAATCAGTTTCTGTAAGGAGGTTAGTAGGAACTTGGATGAAGGCAACTCAGTGGATGTAGTCTATTTGGATTTTGCAAAGGCTTTTGATACAGTGCCACATGGGAGACTATTGAGTAAACTAAGGGATACAGGAATTGCCATAAATATTTGCTTATGTATTGAAAGCTGGTTAAAGACAGGAAGCAAAGGGTTGTGGTAAATGGAACATACTCGGATTGGACTAATGTGGTAGGTGGGGGTTCCTCAGGGTTCTGTATTAGGTCCCCTCCTTTTTAATATATTTATTAATGACTTGGAAGTGGGATTGAAGTGTGGTGCCTCCATTTTTTATGCAAGGTAATTAAATTAGAAAATTATGTACTTTCCTTCCAAAGGGATTTGCATAAATTAGAGGAATGGGCATCTAAGTGGCAGATGAGATTTAATACGAATAAATGTAAAGTTATGCATCTGGGAAGGAAAAATAGCCATACAATTTATAATCTTAATGGAGAATATCTAGGGGTATCAGATAGTGAAAGGGATTTGGGAGTACTAGTGGACAACCACCTAGGTAGCAGTGCTCAAAGCCAAGCAGCAGCTGCAAAGGCAAATTAACTATTAGCATGCATTAAGAAGGGTATAGAAGCCAGCATATAGAAGCAAATATAATTCTGCCATTATACAAAGCCCTAGTACGCCCTCATTTGGATTATGGAGTACAATTTTGGGCACCACTACATAAAAAGGACATTTTAGAGCTGGAAAAAGTACAGAGAAGGGCAACAAAGCTAATAAAGGAAATGGGGGGGCTAAGTTATAAAAAAAGACTAACCAAATTAAACTTATTTACTCTAGATAAAAGGCATCTAAGAGGGGATATGATTACCCTATATACATATATCCAGGGTCAATACAAGGCTTTGTCACGTGAGCTTTTGTGCCAAGAGGTTTTCTACTGACAAGAGGACATCCTTTGAGATTAGAAGTAAAAAGAATTCACCTTAAAGAAAGAAAAGGGTTCTTCACAGTAAAGGTGGTTAATCTGTGGAATTATCTTCCAAAGGTGGTGGTGACAGCGGATTCGATAGATAACTTTAAAAAGGGATTGGATATATTTTTAAATAAAAAGGCATTAAGGGCTATCCTGGATAAATAGAGAGGGAGTATTGATCCAGGGATGAATCCGATCACCATTATCTGGGTTCAGGAAGGAATTTTATATATTTTTTCCCTGTTGAGAGAATTGGCAAAGTTTCAATGTTTTATTTTTTTCTGTTTCCCTTCCCCTGGATCAATTAACAATAAATCTGCATATTGCAGATTAGAGGAGATCTAAAAAGGTTGAACTTGATGGACTAAAAGTCTTTTTGCAACCTAAATTACTATGTAACTAAATATAAAACATGTTATAACATATTACAGATAATACACGATACATATATATATATATATATATATATATATCTCCCCATCCTCCGGAGGACATAGGAGGTATAGAAAATGTTTTGGCAAGCTTCAGATGCTGCCATGACAACGCACAGCCAATCAGTGATGTCCTGTGTGATATCGCTGCAAGCCAAATAAAGTAGGCCGGAGGAATATGTATTATACACTGATTAATGCCAAAGAAATGTACTATCCAAAAATTATGGATTGGTGCTATTCATCATGCTATATATAGTCGTAAAAAATAATATATTTTCAAAACAGTAAGTGACACAGCCCTTAATAGTGCAATCCTTGATTAATTTCAAATAATTACATTTT